>PVKH010015427.1:0-16095 GCA_004027955.1 Chaetophractus vellerosus | reverse complement strand
GGGCTTCTTACCTTTCCAAATAAATTTTGTAGTTAGTTTTTCCAATTCCTTAGAAAATACACTGTTAGTTATTATGGGGATTGCTATAAATCTGTAGAATAGTTTTGGTAGGATAGACATCTTGATGATATTTAGTCTTGCTATCCATGAACACGGGATATTCTTCCATTTATTTTAGTCTTCATTGATTTCCTTCAACACTGTTGTGTAGTTTTCTGCATATAATTCCTTTACATCTTTAGTTAAATTTATTCCTAGGTATTTGATTCTTCTTGTTACTGTTGTAAATGGTATTTTTAAAATTCCTCCTCAGATTGCTCATTGTTAGTGTACCGAAATGCTATTGATTTTTCAGCATTGATCTTATAGCCTGCAATGTCACTGAAATCGCTTATAAATTTTAGCAGCTTAGTTGTAGGTTTCTCAGGGCTTTCTAAATATAGGATCATGTTGTCTGCAAATAATGAAATTTTTACTTCTTCCTTTCCAATTTGGATGCCTTTTATATCTTTTTCTTGCCTCAGTGCTCGAGGAAGTACTTCTAGGACAATGTTAAATAAGAGTGGTGATAGTGGGCATCCTTGTATTGTTCCTGATCTCAGAGGGAAGGCTCTTAGTATTTCCCCATTGAAGATGATGTTAGCTTTGGGTTTTTCATAAATAGCTTTTATTGCTTTCAGAAAATTTCCTACTATTCCTATCTTTTGCAGAGTTTTTATCAGGAAAGAGTGCTGTATTTTGTAGAATGCTTTTTCTGCATGTATAGAGATGACTATGTGATTTTTTTCTTTTAATTTTTTTTAATTTTATTATGTCTCCCACCCCCCTTTCTGCTTGCTCTTGCTGTGTGTCCATTCTTGTGTTCCTCTCTGTCAGCTTTGTCTCCCCCCGTTGCAGCGACGCACTGAGACTGGTCACCATGCAGGCAGCTTTGCCCCGCTTGTGGGTGGATTCTGCTTCCATTCACAGCCGTCTCCGCTTCAATTTGTGGATGGCTGGCTGCGCTCCATTCGCGGGCAACCTGCCCTGCCTGTGGCGGCTTTGCCCTGTCCGTGGCATCTTTTTGCACTGCTCATGGTGGTTCTGCCCACCCATGGCAGCTTGCCATTCTCAAGGCAGTCAGCCCACTAGGAGAGGTCCCCAGGAACCAAACCCAGGGCCTCCCATGTGGTATACTGGCACCCTATCCACTGGACTATACAGCTGGCTCATCTTTCAATTTTTTTAATGTGGTTTATTACATTGATTGATTTTCTTATGTTGAACTATCCTTGCCTACCTGGGAAAAAATCCACTTTGTCATGCTGTATAATGCTTTTGATGTGTTGTTGAATGTGATTAGCAAGTATTTTGTTGATGATTTTAGCATCTAGGTTTATTAGAGTGATTGGTCTGTAATTTTCCTTTCTTGTGGTATCTTTGTTTGGCTTCATTATTAGGGTGATGTTGGCATCATAGAATGAATTAGGGATTGTTCCTTCTATTTCTATTTTTTGGAAGAGTTCAAGCAGGATTGGTGTTAGTTCTTTCCAGAATGTTTGGTAGAATTCAGCTGTGAAGCCATCCAGTCCTGGCCTCTTCTTAGTTGGGAGGTTTTTGATGACTTAGTCTATCTCTTTACTTTTAATTGGACTGTTGAGTTCATTGATTTTTTCTTTCATCAGTGTAGGCTGCTTGTGAGTTTTTAGGAATTTCTCCATTTCTTCTAAATTTCATTCTTGTTAGCATACAATTTTTCAAAGTACCCTCTTATGATATTCTTTATTTTGGTGGGGTCAGTAGTTGTATCCTTTTCTTCATTCCTTATTTTGTATATTTGCATTTGCGCTCTCTTTTTCTTTGTTAGTCTGGCTAAGGGTTTGTCTATATTATCTTCTCAAAGAACCAGCTTTGGTTTTGTTTATTTTTTCTAATGCTTTCTTATTTTCTCTTTCATTTAGCTCTGCTTTGATCTTTGTTATTTCTTTCTTTCTGCTTCCTTTAGGGTTAGTTTGTTGTTTTTCCAATCCATTCATGTGTGCAGCTGATACTTCAATTTTAGCTCTATCTTCTTTTTTAATATATGCATTTAGATCTATAAATTTCCCTCTCAGTACTGCTTTGGCCACATCCCATGGGATTTGATATGTTGTGTTGTCATTTTCATTCGATTTGAGGTAGTTACTGATTTCCTATGAGTCACAGAAATTACTTTGTATAATCTCAATCATTCTGAACTCATTGAGAGTTGTTCTGTGGCATATGATGTGGTCTACCTTGGAGTATGATCCATGTACATCCTGCTGTATTAGGATGCAGCATTCTGTATATGTCTATTATGTCCAGACCTTCTAATGTATTATTCAGGTTCTTTGTTCCTTTACTGATTCTCTGTCTAGATGTTCTGTCTAATGGTGATAATCATGTATTGAAGTCCCCCACTATAATTGTGGAGGCATTTATTTCTCCACTTAGTTTTACCAGTGTTTGCATCATGTATTTAGAGGCACGCTGATTAGGTGCATAAATGTTTATGATTGTTCTCTCTTCTTGAGATATTACCCCTTTTACTAAGATATATAGTGCCCATCTTTGCCTGTTATGATTGATTTGCATTTAAAGTCTATTTTATCCGATATTAGAATAGGTACTCCTGCCTTTTTTGGTTATTATTTGCTTGTAAAATTATTTTCCAGCCATTTTCTTTCAGCCTCCTTGAATCCCTGGGTCTATGGTGGGTCTCTTGTAAACAACATATAGATGTGTCTTATTTCTTTATCCGTTCTGCCAATCTGTTTCTCTTCACTACTGAGTTTAATCTGTTAACTTTCAGTGTTACTACTCTCAATGATTTTCTTACATCTGCCATATTTTCTTTGGTTTATGTGTGTCCTATGTAGTTTTTGTTTCTCTTTACGTCGTTATGGATGTTCTTACACTCTCCTCTAACTCTCTCTCTCTCCGTTTTTTTCCTTTCATCCTTTAGAGCTACTTTTAGTATTTCTTGAAGTGCAGGTTTCTTGTTGGCATATTCCCTTAATTTCAGTTTATCTCTTAATATTTGGAACTCTCCATCATTTATGAATGCCAGCTTTGTTGGCTAGAGTATTTGTGGTTGGAATTTTTTTCTTTTAGTTCCTTGTTTATGTCATACCACTCTTCTTGGCTCCATGGTTTCAGCTGAGAGGTCAGCACTTAATCCTTTTTGTGCTTCCTTTGTATGCGATGGTTCTCTTTTCTCTTGCTGCCTTGAGTATTTTCTCTTTGTCTTGAGCACTGATTTTGACAACTATGTGTCTTGGGGTTGGCCTGTTGGGATTTATACTGTTTGGTGTGCACTCTGCTTCCTGGATATGTACATTCATCTCCCTCATTAGGGTTGTGAAGTTTTCAGCCATTATTTCCTTCAGAACTCCTTCTGTCCCATTTTGCTTCTCCTTCTGGGATGCCTATAATTCATATGATTGTGTGTTTTGTGTTATCGGTTAAATCCCTGAGTCCCTGCTGGATTTTTTTCTTTCTTTTTATCTATCTTTTCTACTATCTGTTTGATTTCAGATGTACTGTCTTCCAGATCACTAATTCTTTCTTCTGACTGTTCAAATCTGCTGTTATGTGAATCCATGATCCTTTTGATATCTTGGATTGTGCCAATTCATTGGCATCATATCCATTAGCTTTTTATGCATGTTTACAATTTCTTCAGTATGTGCCACAAGTGTCTTCTTAATATCCTTAATCTCTTCCTTCATTTCCAGAAGTTGGTCCATGATTAGCTGTTCTATGTTCTGCTTCTCTTCTTGTTTTTTTGTTTGTTCTTTGGAGTGGACCATGTGTTACATTTTCTCAGTATGGCTTGTGATTTTTTGTTGCCCTCTGGTTATCATTTTATCTTGATGTGTTTATTCAGTTGATTAGCTTCTCTGTCTGCTCTAGAGTTTTATTTAATTTGTAGCTCTGTGTATGTGTTATGATTTCTCATTGATACTTTCTTCCCCTTGTTGTATTTCCTCACTTTTTCTATGTTCCTTTGAAGGAAGAATATTAGGGCCAGAGCAATCCAAAGGGGCAGGAAAGGAAAAGGGATAATTGTTCTATTGATAAAAGTTAGAAGAGGGACTGTATCAGATTTAGCAAATTGAATATTTAACTCTTGTAGGCAGTGCAGAGTGATAGGGGAAAAGTTGGAGTGCCTACAATGGAATGGGGTATCAAATAGAGTAAAATGTATAGAATATTTTGTATGGACAGAATGATGAGGGAGAATACTAACAAAGAATAGGCTGAAAGAAAAAAGCTAATATAAAAAGAAAGAAAGAGAAGAGAACAGAATAGCCAAGATAGAAGTTAACAAGGGTGAAGTTGAGAGCAAATGAATAAAGGTGGAATGTAAGAACCACAACAGAAAGCTGAAGGTAGAAAGATGATGGAAAGAGAGGAGATAGTGTTGGTAGACACAATCACTATACACATAGGATGGAAATTCATGGATAAAGAAGACCAGAAAAGAACAAAAAAGCTAACAGCACCTAATTTTAAATAAACCAAAGAAACAAAACTAAAAAAACAAAAACAAAAAAAAACACCAACAACAAGGAGGAGAGAGTGGAGGTAAGAAGCACACAAGCATGCAATTAAATCTTAAGGAAAAACAGCATTCCTTTTGGGCATTTGTGGAGCCTCTCAGCTTGTGATAATTAATTATTTGCCCACAGCCTTCTCTCTGCAGGCTTTGATGCAGAATTTAGCAATTGAAGCAAGTCAATATGCTTCTCTTTAATTTTTGTTGTAATAAGGGTCCTTAAAGAACTCCTCTTCTAGACCTCCCCTTTTTGTAAGCGGACCCCAAATAGGCTGGTGGAGACTTATCTATTACTTCCCACTGCCTGGCTCCCCTGGGGGAGCTGAGACTGTGTTACTCAGCAAGGATCTGTAAAATGGCTGGCACCACCATTTGCCAACCCTTGCATCTGTGCCACCTTTAAGCAGATTTGCCTCTCCCCTCAGCCCAGCACCACTTCCTGCTGGCTTATACACTCCTGTACACTGCTAGGATGTTCCAGCAACCAAACCCACAGAAAAGAAACCCCTCTCCACCTCCTGTCCAACTTTCTCACTCTTGGGGTTTATTCCTCTCCTCACAGGTCTACCAGTGAGGTTTCAGACTTCCCAGGCCCCCTTCCTGAGAATGGGATCCTGCCACCTGTTTTTCCATCTGGGGAGTAAAGAACTCTTGACTTTATGCTGAACAGTCCAATTCACAGTCCAGTTGCCTCCAAACTGATGCAGTTAATATACCCGTGTCCCAGACTCATGGCACATACCATGCTGTCCAGCTCCTGTCCCCAATCAGCCATCCTCTGCTTCTGAGCTGGTGAGTGCCACAGCCATGTTGTTCTACCCAGCATTACTTTTGATCAAGGAACACACTTCACAAAAAATATATTTGGGAATAAACACAAATTAATGATATTCACTCATCTTAGCATGTTCCCCATCATCCTGAAGTAGCTTGATCAATAGAATTGTGGAATGGCCTTTTGAAAACTTATTTATGGCACTAACTATCTGGCAATACCTTCCAGACCAGATACAATGTTCTCCAGGAGGTTGTGCATTGCTCTAGATCATCATCCTCTTAATTTTGCTATTATTTTCTGTGTTAGTCTCTCAAAGGTGTACCAATGAAAAGTCCCAGAAATCTGTTGGATTTTATAAATGATATTTATTTCAGGTAAAATCCTACAGTTACAAGGCCCTAACGGATACAACTCAGGTTGTCTTTGTCTTAGCTTTTCCCATTTTCCATGGCTAATTTTTCTCTGATCTTAGATGTGAGTCTGGGGGGTTTTCATGCATTCTCTCTTCAGTTTCCTGAAGAGACTTTGAAGATAAGCTCACAGAAATAATCCTCTTGGTGACTCCTTTCCCTACTGATTGCAAATTCCTTTTGACCCCTGCAAGATGTACTAACTCATCTTTGGATCTGCCTCAGTTTTCCCTGGTCCGACCACCTTCTCTGAGCCCTGAGCTCCAAACTTTGGTCAGTTTAGAACTCAGATTGAAGGGAGAAGGGTGTATAAAGGAAGATTACCAGTAATTTCAAGGATAAAATGGTAGACAATAGTAAGATATGACAACAAAAAGCCAAAGGATAAAATGGGCAAAATACATAATGCTTTTACATTAATAACATTAAAAGTTAATGGATTAAAATTCCCACTTAAAAGACATAGAATGACAGAATGGATAAAAAAATATGAGCCATCTACATGATGTCTACAAGAGACTCACATCAAATATAAGGACATAATCAGATTCAGAATGAAAGTTTGGAAAAAGTTATCACAGGCAAAAATCAACCAAAATAGATCTGGAGTAGTGATACTAATATTGGACAAAGTAGATTTTAAAAGTAAAACCATCATAAAAGATGAAGTTCATCATATATTTTAATAAAAGGAGTAATTCACCAAGAAGAAATCATTTTAATAAATATTTATGCACCAAATTTGGGTTCCCAAATATACATGAGGCACAGGCTGGCAAACTGAAGGGAGAAAAGTTGCCTGTATAATAATAGTTGAAATTCCTGCTAGTCATTGAAGAATAAAATCAAATTTGGTACAGTTTATCTTGGGGTGTAGAAGAGAAAAGAGAAAGAATCTGTTCCCAGAGAGAGAGGCTAGAGAGATATTTTGGGTAGAGGATAAACCAGACTGGAACTTACAGGCAGAGCAATATCACAGTTTAGGTCCTCATGGTAGAATGTGGACTTCATCCTTAGAACAGGTCATGCCATGGCTTGCCTGAGCAGGTACATAACTCAGTGTGGTTTATACTTTAAGAAGATGAGCATTTCTGTGTGTAGAGAGGTGGATGGGGATGAGAGCATACTTCAGAGGGTAGTTTGGTATTGAATTATGAAAATTTTCCTGGAAAGAAGGATAAATGGGAAAATGAAAATGATGAAGATGAGAGAGTGAGGGAAGAAGAGAAAATAAGAGGGAGATTGGAAAAATGGATGAAAAAGATGATGGAAAGATGGACATGAGAATGGATGGGAAGATTGAATCTTAAAATTAATGGCAGAGGTACTGAGAGAAGACTAAATGCTCTTCCCATTCTTACTTCCCAAAATTTTGTCTTGGAGGACATTTTTAGCAGGTGATAGGTATGTATAATGTGGCTAAATTTGGGGAGAATTAGACCCATGAATCTATCTTGAATTGCATATATTGAAAATTATTTAAAATGCTTGTTTGTAGTTCAACTGTAGAGAAATAGACTTAGACAAATCTATGGCCATGAACAACCAAACACTGGTAACAAAATTTGTCTTGCAAGTTTCTCAGAAACAGCACAGATTCAGGTTCTCTTTTTTAACTTCTTTTCCCTCTGCACTATGGCCTTCCCTCATCATGGGGGCCATCAGTTTCAGCATCAGCCTCCACATTCCCATGTACTTTGTCCTTGTCAAAAAAGATGCAGTGGAAGTTTTCCATGCATTGTTGTGTATAAGCTATTTGAGATCTGGTGACAGAGAAGACAACCATCTCCTATGGGAGTTGAATTATTCAGATGTATTTCCTAACATGGCCTTTTGTGTTGCACAATTGCTGCTCTTCATTTCTATGACTATGGCTATCTCCTAACCCCTACATTATAGCTCTGTGAGAACCTGCTAGGTGTGTGTGATGATTTTTGGTGTTGTGTGAGAATTTGGTATAATTCATGCTGGGGTCTACCTGTCTGGTGTTATAGCTCCTGTTCCTCCATCCTCACCGCAGTCACTATGTACTACACTATGGTCATCTATATTTACCTTTCCCTGGGCTCCAGCTACTGCTCATAAATGCAGAAGATCATGGCTGTAATTTATTCCACAGTGAGCCCCACCTTGAACCATCCCAACTTCAACCTAAAGAACAAAGATATTAAGAGTGTTCTCAAGAAAATCTTTACATTTTTTCAGTAAAGAAGATGTAATTACATATTTTAGAGATAAGGGCTCATTTGAGGAAGGTTTAACTTACAAGATATCACAACTTAAAATGTGCATATTAGATAAAATTTTATACTGGAAAGAAAGCCTAAATCCATTGAACACAGTGTCTGCCAATTAGATACATGTAGTTTGCTTTCTTGAAATTAGATCCATATGAATTGGGGCCCTATAAAACTGTTAGACATTTAACAAATGCAGATATTTGCATTGAAATTGGAAATAAGACATGGAATGCCTGATAATGCAAAGTAAAAGAGGAGAATGTTACACATTTATAATCCAACTTTAGGGACCATTACCAAACTTAACTGCTGGGTAAAAACCATGAGATTGATGGCACAATGTCAAAGGTCTCATGTATGCATTGTACTATAACTTTTTTCTTAATGTTCCTAAGTGCTGTGAGTTCCTTGAGGAACATGTGGATCCTTCTGCAAGCACAAGTAATTTACAGGACAGGGGTCAGTGAATGAGGGATGAGCTAAACAAACAACTGAAGAAGAGCAGTTCTTGGTGTCTGGTAGGTGCAGATTTGGGAAAGTGCTGGAGATGTTAAAGGAGATGGGGATATAATGTGTTGTAGAGCTGTGGGTGAAGGAGGGAACTAGTGCCCCAGAGAGACTATGGCTATTGTGCTGCATAATCAGCACTTGAAAATGTTTGGAAAAAGAATATCATGATGGCTCTTGCTGGAAGGTGATTAGTGGTGACACAAAGGACCTACTAGAGAGTTTAAACTCTGAAGAACTTGGAAACCACTTTCTTCCACTAGAATTTCTGTCTGTTAAACATCCAGTGCATTTTATGGCATCTTTCCAATCCAGACCACAGTACCAATGAGGAAGATATAGCTGCTTAGGAAAAGGAGCCCTCTCTGGACAGAGTGAAGAACAGTGTAGCCCTGTTATGGAGTGAGGGTAATACATATATGATATTGAAGAAAGCAAATCATCAGATCCGGTTCTGCAAGAATTACTGCAAACAGACTGCAATATGTAAAAGTGTAAACAAAGGCTATACAAAGAAGAAAACCTGTCTCATAGTTAGAGAAGGTTATGAGTTTTTTAGTGTTTTTTAACCTTTTTTTTCAGAAAAGAATTGGAAAACAATATCTGTTGCATGGTGGAAATTTTGTGCATGTGCGTGTGTGTGTATGTGTGTGCAGAGTATCTCTGGGCTCATTTCAAATTCAGCAAATTCACATTTAATTATGTGTATATTCTTAACAGTTAATCATTTTGTATACATACATAACCCCAAATTAAGGAATCTTTCAGATGTTTTTAAAGAAGTTCAGTTTCCTGGAAAAAGGAACCCCATTTTTCCAGTGTATTCAAGACTTCTAAGTGGTTGGGGAAAGCCATATCCCTTAATATTTGGTACTCTAAGAAGATTTGCTCCTTCTGTATATTTTGCTAAATATGTTTCTGTGGAGTGGAGTTTTCCTTCTGATTGTTTTGTTACTACAAGTTACTGTGCATATGGAAAGCTTTAATAAATGAACAACAATGGAGCTGTCATCTTGGCCATCCTTAGGATAATGGCTTTGAAATTTAGCTACCTCTTCATGGCCAACTAAGGAATCTTAAATCATTTTACTCAAAAAGAACATGAGCTCTTCCTCATGCTCAGATTATATTAATTTTCTGGCTGATTGGACCACAGTAGATGATGTATCAAACATTGAATGTGTGATCATAACCAAATGGGAAGATAGAGTGACCAAGAAGGATCTTCCTCTGAATCTGGGCATGGAGAAGGTCCAAAATCTCTTGAGTTGTTCTTAGAAGGAAGGAGGTGGATGAGGAAAGATAAAGGCTTCCAATATTGCCCAATACACACAGACCACAGACAGTATTGGACATTGCAGATGGCATGATTTCTAAAACTGCTGCAAATGGGAATATACCAAAATCAAAGTTAACAATACAGCTAATGAAAGCTAAAACAGTAACTAACTTGCTTAATATGATAAATATTTGTTGACTAAATCCCTCTTAACTTATCTAGAAAGTAATCAGTAGTGAAAAATAACAACTAATCTAATATTACTTATGAAAGGATGGAGTGGGGTGATGTGGCATGGAAGGAGCACATGAGGATGAAGACAGGGTGAAAGAACTCACAAACCAAAGTAGGGAAGATGAAAATTCACCAAAGAGAGAAAGAGGTGGAGGATAGATGAATGATAGGATGAGATTTTGTCTGGAAGGAAGGAGAAGATGGAAGAATGGAAAGATGAACAAGGAGAGAGTGAAAAGAAGATGGAGAACAGAAGAAGGGAAATTTGATGGAAATTATTAATATGTAAATGAGAGTAAATAGGAAGATATAATTCTATGGTAAGTATACAAGTAAGGTAGAAGCTGGGTGAAAGATGAATAGAAGGGTGGATGGAATAGAGATAGAAGCAGAAAGCAGAGTGGAAGAAGAAAAGGTAGATGGATAGTTGTGATGTTGGAAAGAGGAATGGAAGGGGAAAATATGGAAAGGAATATTCAGGATAGGATTTATGAATATAATGAACTAGATAAAAGTTGTGAATGAGGCTTTGTGGGTGTGTGGAGAGGGTGTGAGGAAAGGGAATGAGAAAGTGGAATAAAGGAGGTCTTGGTGGGAGGAAGTGAATGATGAAGTAAAGGAGAGGACTAATGGGAATAGCAAGGAAGGCTAGGGCAATGGGCAGGAAGTTGGGATGGATAGGTAAAATGATAAATTAATGGGGTTATTCACAGCATGACTGAAAACATACGTATATTCATTCTCCCTAAAATACAAAACATTTTCCATTGATAAGGAACTGGAAATAACATTGCTTGTTCTAGCCATGATCAAACACTTGCATAATTGAACATAGAAACAATTTTTAGAATGGGATCAGTATAATTAAAAATGAAGCTTGTGCATGCTTTTAGAAGACACTGTGATAAAATCAGTAAAGTGCTACTTCTTATAGTTCTCCAGAAGAACCACAGGCACAGATCTCTCCAATGGGTGCTGAATTGATGTTTGCCATACATAAAATAAGTGTACATACACAAGATGGAATAATTGCCCAATGTGCCCTACCTTTCTATCCCATGTTTTTCCAAAGGCTATGGGGAACCTGCTCACCAACCTAGCCTCCAAAGCACCCACACTCACACATACATGCATGTGCATATTCATGAAAATTCAAACCTGAATGAAAACATCAATTCACACCATACACATCTTGTGACTCTTAGTAGGGAGAAAAAATTTCAATGGAGGAAAAGGACAGGAAGTAAATATAGAAGTATCCAGGCTGTCATGAGACCCAGAAATCCATGCAACCCATTCCTTTGAAAGCACTGTTGTTTTCCTGTGACTGAAATTACTGGAAAGGTCACATTTACTGTTGGTTTCCCATCCTGCTATGCATGTCTCTGATCTCTCTTATATGGTTAGTTGGTGGCATTCTTCTGAACCTACTGTTTCCCTCTCTTGCTTTTATCTCCAATAGTTCCCATGTTCATTCTTTCAATGACATTGTGCAAATGGTATCTATATATTGTAATTTAACAAACCACAACATTAGTCAACAAAGGAAGGTAAAGGTGAGACAGATAGGGAAGAGGAGCTGCTTCCTTGCCTGAAAGGGATTGCAAACCTGGTCACATGCTCCCCTCTCTATGCTAGGCTTCCAGACATATGTGCACACCCACCTCCATCCTTTGCTTCTAGCTTTCTTTCATAAGTACATGGAATTCAGGAGTCTTCTGTAGTCTGCTGACCACTGGAAGTACACAAACAACTCATTTTTATTGTGAATCCAATGAATCAAAGCTGTGTGATGACCCATCAGACATTTGGACATGGATTCCACTTCTCCAAAGCAAAGAAATGGCCTTAACAGCAACAATGTGGCCTCAGTAATCAGAGGGTGGTGAAGAAAACTTGTATGGTCCTTCTTCCCTTCTTTCATATGTTCTTTTTGAAAAAATATATCCCCCCTTTCTGCTTGCTCTTGCTGTGTTGATTTTTGTATTCTTCTGAGTCTGCTTGTCTCCCTAGTGTTGCGGTGACCCACTGAGTCAGCTCACCATGCCACAGCCTTGCCTACTCATGGGCAGCTTGTCCTGCTCACTGG
Organism: Chaetophractus vellerosus; assembly: GCA_004027955.1. Taxonomy (NCBI): domain Eukaryota; kingdom Metazoa; phylum Chordata; class Mammalia; order Cingulata; family Chlamyphoridae; genus Chaetophractus; species Chaetophractus vellerosus. The sequence goes on along the minus strand of PVKH010015427.1, from coordinate 3,997 downwards.
TGGCTTATCCAGCTCATTGGCAACTTGTTCTGCTCATGGCAGCTTGTCCTGCATCCAGGTGGCTTGTCCTGCTCATGGGTGGCTTTTCCCTTCCTGTGGTGGCTTTCCCTTGCCTGTGGCAGGTTTGCCCTGCCCATGGTGGCTTTGCCATGCCCATGGTGGCTTTGCCTTGCCATGGTGGCTTGCCTTCTCAAGCACCAAACCCAGGGCCTCCCACATGGTAAACCAGTGCCCTACCAATTGAGCTACAGCCTGCCCCTTTCCCTTCTTTCAAATCCTTACTGTTTTCCATAATCTGCCTGTGGTTTCCATGGTACAATTTTCCCATCAAACATATGAATACCATGAAAGCCAAAAATCATTGCTAAACAGCATCAGTATGTGTACATTATTTTTAAAATGCTGCTCCATGAGATAACATTTCTGTTCAAAAGACACACTTTAGTTCTTCCTTCATTCAATAAAATTTCCCTAGATTCATACCATATTTCAGACCCTTGTATAGGTAATCTCAACTTTTCCATTACCTTTATTTCTGGGCTGGGGTCACCTTGAAGATGTGGCTCATGCCTTGGTTATCTCCACATTTCCAGGGTTTAAGCAGATCCCATCTCATACTCTGTTACTAAAAATTAAATGGTGGAATAAAGGAACCTTCAATATTAACAGCTTCAAAAACATAATTTAAAATTGAGCAACTCCTTAAAATTTAGCATTTGAAATATGCAAAAGTTTAATTCTAGATTAACCTAAGGAGTTGACCTGGGGTAGATTCATACCAACTTAATTTAGGCTGCTTAAAAATGATTGAAAACAACTCTTCAACTGTATATTAACAGAATGTACATCATTTCATTTAAATTAAAATTTTCTAGATAAGAGATCTTTTAATATATGTATTACAAATTTGTCATTTTAAAAATGAATACCATATTTATTTTCCTACTTACTGAGGCTTAAAAGAATCACAAGAACAGATGGTGAGGTATGAGTTTTCAGAATGAAATTATTAGTAATTTCTCAGGTACATGAATATAGTCTGAAGAAGTTAGATCTTTTGTGGTTTCTGGTAAGTGCACAGCAAGCAGGGACCAGTCCTAACCTCACCAGAGACTTGAACTTGTCTGAGAAACTGTAGGTGATAACCTCAAATCCAGCCTTTTGTGGAAGCACCCATTCCAGTGCCATTCCACTAGAAGCATTCATGTAGGCACAAAGCAGCTGGGTTCCTCATATAGGCATATATTTGGGGCTGTGTCAGGGAGGAGTGATTCAGGATGGGTCAAGATGACTCCTTCCATAGGCAGACATCCCCCTTCTTCTCTAGTGCAGCCTGTGTCTTCAGGCCCATTCTCAATCCCCAGAGATGAGGGCCAAGGATGAATGCCTTCAGAATTTGCCACATCTTGAGGGCTGAGCTGGTTCTGCCTTGCAACACTGAGCACTTCCCTGCAGTGAATCAAATGTCAGCAGAAATCCAGGTATTTTTAAGGCCAGGAAATTATTTTGGGGGGTGATCTAAGTATTGTGCCATAGTTCAATCAGCTTCCTCTCTGGCACGATAGGAACTGGGGCAAATGGGGAGCAAACTGGGACATCAAGCAATATGAGCAAGGGATTATAAGTAAGGTCATTTAAAGTATTTCAATTAAGTCTGACTTTTTTCCTACTACACATGTTTTTTTTCCTATTTTTCTTCTTCTGGGACCTTGTACATGGGAAGCAGATACTATTTTAATTGAATGGAAAGCAGTATGTGGAATAAAAATTCCCTTGGGGGTAATAGGAATTAAACAAAATGGGCTAACATTAGGATATATGGGGGTGAAGGAACTGCTTTGGGTGATTTTTTGGTAATGTTTACATGGTTGTATCCATTCATCAAAACCAATTGACCTGAAGATTCTACACAAGGAGTGAATGTGAAATTGAGTGGAGATGAAGTGCAGACTATGACAAATGAATCTAAATAGTTATAAATCAATCATGTGTCTACTAGGAGGGGTGGGAAGAAACAGAACAACTTGCATGACTTTGGAAAATTCTTTTGTCTGGAGTCTATAAGATGGACAGCCTAAGGATCCACAGACAAACACAATATTGTCTCTGGTAAATTTACCTCTCATGGAGGTAAAGCCTAGCAACTCAGAAGCTACTTTTTTCTATTTGCGCATTTGGCAAACTGTTAATGTGTTTAGTCAATGAGAACAGGGTTTTTTCCATGTTGGACAAAGAAAGTACAAATAGATCTGGGAGAACCTGAATAAACCCTGTGGAGTTAGAATGGAGTTGAAGGTATCAAGATAAACTCATGTTTTAAAATATATATAGATATCTACAGAATAGCTCTAGATAATTTTTGTGCATGGATTTATGTTCAGGCATTTATTAGGTTTGTTGACTGAAAGAGACCTGAAGCAGGGAAACTCCAATAGGCATGAACATACACACAAGCAGAACTTAGTTTTAAATACAATTTTCAAACAAAAAGATTCAGGGTTCCATGGAGAGGGTTTATTGAGGACTGGAACAGGGAAAATGCAAGATTATCCTATATTCTCTCTTGAAGGTACATAAACTAAAGAATTGGTGTTTTCTCTGATTGAGAATCAGAACCATATGATGACAAAATCTAAGGCAGAGGACCTGAAACTGGACTGCCAAGGGAGCCAGTAACTTACTGTTATGATTTAAGAAAGCTCAGCTAATTTTATATGAACCAAGGTAATCTGAGATATCTATGGATCCTGAGCAACAAGACCATGCAAAATTGGAGCCTACTTGTGGATAAAGAAGTGGGGAAGAGTTTCTCTATCATAAAGGGCAAGAAAGCTTTTCTTCACTGCACTGAGCAAAGTCATCAATTAGTAAACTTCATAGGTACCTCAAAAGTTAAGGAGAAATGCAGACATGATCCAATAAATAAAAATGGAAGGAATTTGTCATCAATAGATCTTCCTTGCAAGTTATGATGAAAGAAGATTTTCATGTAAGGAAAATAATATATGTCAGAATCCTTGCAAAGAAAACTTTGTAAAAAGCTAGAGGCAAAAAATAAACTACCCTGTAGAGTAAAAGGATAAGAATTACATTAGAATTCTCTTCAGAAACACTCTTAATAAGAACAGAAAGGAATGAAATAGTAAAAACATTAAAGGAAAAAATTCACAGATTTAGAATTCTGTATTCAGCAAACAATTCTTCAAAAATGAATAAGAGGCAAATGGATGTGGCTCAAGGGGTTGAGTACCTGCATCCCACATGGAAGGTCCTGGGTTCAGTCCCAAGTGCCTCCTAAAAAATATACAACAAGCAATCAACTGAGATTTAAATACAATTTTCAAACAAAATGATTCAGGGTAACATGGAGAGGGTTGATCCAGGACTGGGGAAAGGAAAATACAAGATGATACTGGAGTCTCTCTTGAAGGCACATAAACAATTGGTGTTTCTCTGATTGTGGATCAGAGCCATATGATGACAAAATCTAAGAGAGAGGACATGGAACTGGACTGCCAAAAAAAATCTCAGGGGAGCCAATGTGGATCAGTGGTTGAGTGCTGGCTTCCCACATACAAGGTACTCAGTTCAATCCTCATCCCCAATATATATAAAAAAATGAAAGAGAAATAAAGACATGATGAATCAAATAAAAATGGAGGGAACTTGCCATTAGGTCTGCTTTGCAAGATGTGTTAAAAGAAGTTTTTCAGGTAAGGCAAATAATATAGCTGTCTTAATTGGTTATGGATTGACAATGCAAAATGCCAGAAATAGGTTGGCTTTAATAATAGGAAAATTTTAAATAAAAATCTTACACTTTTTTTAATACTAAAAGCCATTGATTATACACTTTATTTTTTTTTTAGTATCCTTAAATTTATTTTATTTTTTTAAATTAATTTTTTATTTATTTTTTATATATCTATATACATTTTTAGGATACATTGATTACACAAATGTTACACAGGGATTCCAGGAGTACCCATATGCCACC
>PVKH010015426.1:0-15000 GCA_004027955.1 Chaetophractus vellerosus | reverse complement strand
TGTTGGGTTTGGTTTGCTACTATTTTATTGAGGATTTCTCCATCTATATTCATAAGATATATTGGTCTGTAGTTTTCTTATCTTGTGGTATCTTCATTTAGCTCTAGTGTGAGTGTGAGGTTGTCCTCACAGAATTAGTTAATCACCTGGAAGGATTTGAGCAAAATTGGAGTTAAGTTTTCTTGGAATGTTTGGTAAAATTCCCCTGTGAAGCCATTTGGTCCTGGGCTTTTCTTTAATGGGAGAGTTTTGATTACTGATTCAATCTGTTTAATGGTCATTAGTTTGTTGTTATCTGTTATTCCATCTTGAGTCAATGTATGTAGCTTGTCCATTTCATCTAAGTTATTGAATTTATTAGTGTACAGTTGTTCATAATATCCACTTTTAGTCCTTTTTATTTCACTGGAGTCAGTAGTGATGTCCCATTTTTCACTTCTGATTTTTGTTATTTGTATCTTCCCCGGTTTTCTTTTTCAGTCTAGCTAAAGGTAGTTGATTTTCTTGATTTTTTTCATAGAAGCAACTTTTGGTTTTCTTGAATCTATTATCTGTTGTTATTTTATCCTGTTTCATTTGTTATAGCTCTTTGTTATTTCCTTTTCTCTGCTCGCTTTGTGTTTAGTTTGCTCATTTTTTTCTCTTCCAGTTTTGGGGTTAGGTATCTAATTTAAAGTCTTTTTTAGTGTAAGCATTTAGAGCTTCAGATTTCACTATCAACACTGCCTTTGCTGCCTCGCATAAGTTTGGTATGTTGTAGTTTCATTTCATTTCCCTCAGGATATTTCCTAATTTCTCTTCCAGTTTTCTCTTTGACCCACTGGTTGTTTCACATTATGTTGTTTGATTTCCACGTATTTGTGAGTTTTCCATTTCTCACTCTGTTATTGATTTCCAGCTTCATTCCTGTGGTGGTCAATGAATAGACATTGTATGATTTCCCTTTTTTATATTTATCAATACTTGTTTTGTGACCTAACATATGCTCTTCCCTGGAGAATGATCCATATGCCCTTGAGAAGAATGTGTATTGTGTTGTCATTGGTTGAAGTGTTTTAGATGTGTCTATTACATCTAATTGGTTTACAATATCATTTAAATCTTGTATTTCCTTATTGTTCTTCTAAGTAGATGTTCTATACATTATTACAGTGTCCTATTATGAATGTAGAACCATCAGTTTCTCCCTTCAGATCTATCAGTATTTGCTTCTTATATTTTGGAGCTCTGCTGTTAGGTGCATATATATTTATAATTATTACATCTTCTTGCTGAATTATCCCCTTTATCTGTATATAATGACCATCTTTGTCCCTTATGAATATTTTTTACTTAAAATCTGTTTTACCTGATATTAGTATAGCTACCACAGAACTTTGTTGGTTTCTATCTCATGGTATAATTTTTTCCCATCTGTTGTTCACTTTCAAACTACTTCTGTTTTTAGATTTTTGGTGAGTCTCTTGCTTTTTCCATTTTGTCAAACTCTTGTTTTGTCCGTATTGATAATACAGGACTTCCTTCTGCCATTTTGATATTTATTTAGCCTTTGTGAGTTATAACTTTTTTTCCCAACTTCTTCTGTTAATTCTTTATTTTATAATTATTTGATTTTTTTCTGTCTTGACTCATATTGAGTGCCTCCTCATTTCTCTCTGGATTTATTTCTCATCTCTTTTCTTTATGGTTACCATGGGGTTAAAATTTGACTTCCTAAACATAGAACAATCATTTGATTTGCTACCAAATTAACTTCAATTGCCTATACACATACTTTTCCTATAACCCTATGTCATCTTACCTGTCTTTTTGTACTTGTTAACACTTATATCTTTGTACATTTATGTCTAAAACAATAGAATTTTTCATTTCAGTTATTGTTACTTCAATTCCAGCAGTTCTGTTTAGTTCCTTTTTATAATGCCTGTCTCTTTCCTAAGATTTTCATATACTTCATTCATTGCTTCCCTGATATCTTTTAGATCTTTCTCTGTATTTCCCTTCATCTCCTTGAGTATTTTGAAGATCATTTTTTTAAAGGCTCTGTTCAATACATCCACGTTCTGGTCTTCTTCATTGGTCTTTTCTGGATTTTTATCCTTTTTCTTTGGGTGGGCCATCTTTCCTTGTTCTTTGTCTGTCTTGTACTCTTTTGTTTCACAGTGTTCATTTTAATATTTTAAAATGTTAACTCTGGTATTTATTCACTGAGAAGTCTGTTTCTTCATTTTGTAGCCAGCTGGTGTTAAAACAGAGATATACTTATGCTTCAGCCCTCCTGTCAGCTTTGTGTGGGGCTTTCCCTGACTTTACGGACCTCTGTCTTTCCCTTGACTTTTGCATTTTAATTGTGTTTGTGTTCCCCTAGTTACAGGAGTTTAACCAACCCCTCTCTTTCTCAGGAGACAGACTTCCCTCTCCAGGATGTGTGAAGCTGGCATCCCTTTCCCCTAGATATCCTCCTCTGTAGTTTCTTACATTTCTTTCATTGTCTCACGTTACTTTTGCCTTGAAGGCAAATCTGAGAGGACTTCCCAAGTCAGACTTTCCCAGCCAAAAGAGAGCCACAAAGGGGATGCTGACTGGCTCAAAACTAACCTTGGGAGGGGATCATGAAGGGCATCAAGAGATTCTCCGATGGCTCCTTAAATCTGATTTTTCCTTATCTGCCCAGCAAAGGCAGTCCTTTAGCTCTGAGGAATCACAGCATCCTTAAGTCTCCACCACTACTATCCCTGTCCAGGGTGGGTTGAAAGAGTGGCTACCGCTACCTTTATCTGGGGTGAGCTTATATAATGGCTGCCCACAGCTGGGCCCCAAGTATCTGAAGTTGCTCATTAAAGTCATGTTCAGTGATCTCCCATGCCCACCCTGGTCTTTTGGATGAAGATTTTTATATTCCTTTCTTTCACCAGCAAGCTATCCAGCAGCTAGATTCCACAGTGGCCTACAGGAGAGTGGGGGATGGGCACTCAGAACTGCTGCACAGAGAGAACAATGTACTGTTCTTCACTGTAATTTATCAGCCTTTTCCTCCCACTCTCCCCTGGATGCTGTTCAGTGTTTCTCTGGCCTCCAGAGTTTCTCATTACTTGTTTCATACAGTTCCTGCCTGTTTAGTAGTTGTTTTGGTGGGAAGACTTGAGTCCTGGAACTCCCTACTCTGCCATCTTCTAAATTGTTCTTCCTTTACTATCTTCTTTTCTACTTCCCGGGGGAGAAAACAAACAAGCAAACAAAGAAACAAACCGTTTTTTGTTTTTTTTTTTTGTCTGTGTGTCCACATTAGCTACTACTTTGATGACCCTTATCTAATATAACGTCTTTGAAATTTTTGAGTTTTACTTTATGGCCCAATATGTGTCTAATTTATCTGAATATTCATTGTATCTTTGAAAAGAATGTGTGTTCTGATATAAAATAATGTATTATATTTTTAAAGTATATATCCATTAGATCAAGCGGAAAAGAAATTTTTTTCAAATCTTCTGTAACAATGATTTTTCTTTATCTTTCATCTATCAATCAATTACTGATAGAAGTGTGTAAAATCTCTCACTATGTTTATGATGTTATTTTTCTTTCTAGGTATGTCAATTTTGGCTTTTATATATATATAAAAGTTGAGAATTGTTACCTCTTCCTGCAGTATTGGACATTTTATCATTATGTAGTGATTTCTTTGTTTATTATAATGCTTTTAATTACAGTCTACTTCTCTGAAATTAATATAGGTACCCCAGCTTTCTTTTGATTAGTATTGTGCCCATATGTTTTCTCTTTCCTCTCATATTCAGCCTTTCCTCATACCTCTTTCAGATATATGTCTTGTGTTTATTTATCCAGTCAGGCACTTACTGACATATTTATGTTTATTTCAAACATTTTATTTTGTGAAGTCTATTTTCCTCACTTTTAAACTTTACATTTCTCTTGTCTCTTCCTTATTAGATTGCTTCCCCCTCCAGCCCCTTTTTTAACTACTATTTTGGAAGATATGTATGCATTCTATTTGCATTATTTTAAAATTAAATTTCTTGGGGGCCGGCTGTAGCCCAGTGGATAGGGCCCCAGCTTACCACATGGGAGGCCCCGGGTTTGGTTCCCGGGGACTCTTATGCCGCCTGCGCGTGGTGAGCTGACTTGGCGTGTCGCCGCAGTGGGGGGAGACAAAAGCAGACATAGAAGAACACAAAAATGAACACACAGCAAGAGCAAGCAGAAAGGGGAGGGATATGTAACCAAAAAAATTTTTTAATTTCTTAAGACATACTTAAATTACCAAATTTTGAACTTAACAATTTTCCTCCCCAGCAGTATAATTATTAGAATACTTTAAACTCCAATAACATTCTCTGCCAACTTATATTCTATTGTGGTAGTGTCTTTTAGCTATATATATGCATGTGTTTGTATGTATGTGTATATATATATACACATAAGCATATATATGTGTTACACACATATAACTAAAATAAGCACTGTAATAGCCTATAATTTGGCAGAAACGATATGTACTATATAGAAATATATCACTATGTACACACATGCATGTAAATGTATACATATACACATATAAATGTGTATATACATACCTATATATAGCTTTATATTTTAAGTTCACAGATTCTTTCTCCTGCCACTTTCAATCTGCTGTTGAACCCCTCTAGGGAATTTTTTATTTTCTTTACTGTGGTGTTCAGCTCTCTGTTTTCCTTCTGCTAATCTACATCTCTTTATTAATATTCTCTTTGTGTATCTATGATTACATACTAATGGCAAATTCATGGAAGTGAAATTACAGAATTCAAGGGAATAATAAATTAGCAAAAAAATTTATGTGGCACCTCATATATTAATTCAAAATATCCATATCTGTCCTCTTTTTCCTCTTTTCCATTCCTTCCCCTTCCTAACCCATCAACCATGACAACATTAGGTGAGGCTGAGCAAGGTAGGCATACATGCCAATGAAGCCTTTGGGGCCTAAAGCACTGCTGGAGCCTGTGCATGGTGAGGAGGTTTATACTCAGTTAGAGTATAGCAGTTACAATGGGATATTAGTTATCTCCAGGAGGACCAATCAAATATATTGTGTACATATGTGTGCACACACACACGCACACACAAATTTAAGGATAATGGAATCAAAGTTTCTCCCTCTCAGAGAAGGGAGTTACACATATGATAAGGGAGAAACCTAGAATGAGCCCTCTGGTTTTTTATATTTGAACAGGAGGTATTAGTGTGAACTTATGATTTTCATTATATATGCTTAGATAAAAATGAATATATATGTAAATATGTATATGCAATTTATGAGTGTGCTTATTTTTATATATTATTAGCTTTGTGCACTGAGAGGTCTTGGGAGCAGGAACACTCCAATAGCTGTGACTACGTTAGCACCAAGATCTTGGCCTTTAAGTACCATTCCCTCTACTAATAGGAACTAGTGCTCCTTGAAGAAATTCGTGGATCCCAGTGTTGGGGCAGGGCAAATAGTAGATAAGCCTGTAATATCTTGTGCCACAAAGTAAGAAAGCAGACTGAATGCAGTCTGATGAGTACATGTATTAATGTTAATTTCTTGATCCTGGTAATTGTGTTGTGGTTATTTAGAGATATTTTCTTTTATGTGGGAAATGCACATTAGCATATTCAGGATGATATGGCATTTGGTCAGTAGTTTCCTTTCAAATGGTTTAGTTGGGAAAAGTTCTTATACTATGCTTGCAATTTTGCTATGACTGAAAATGTTAAGATGAATGGATGGATGAATGGATGGATGGAGTCAGATAGATAGTCAAAAACAACAAATGCATGTATAAAGTGATTATGAATTATTTGAATTATGCTTTTCATTTAAAAACAATTTCTAAAATCCACATTGAAGCATCATAGGATTTTCATGATCTTGTCACTCATGCTTGTACATATTAGTGCCTCCAAATAGTGTGGTGATTCTTGCTTTTTGATGGATCTAAGATTATTCCCTTACCTCATGGTTAACTTTATCTGCCTGACTTTTCTAGAGCTACTAAGCCACTGGTTTCTCATGCCGTTTTTTGTTTGTTTGTTTGTTTTCTTTTACCCATCACCCACGCCAGCCATCTCAGGACTCTACCCTCCCAGGAAGGAGAAATGATCAAGTCCCACGTGAGTTTTAAATGATATATTTATTGTACTACCTTATTCTGCCGTGTGGATAAAGTTGATTATAATAATCCCAACAATATTTAGAAAAAAACTCTAAATTGATAAATTTGGCTAGGAAAATTACAAATTTTTGAGACCATTGAAAAATTGCAGTTAGAATATACTGAAATAGGGACATCTGGGAAGATGGTGCTGAAGTAGGTGTGCAGGGCTCAACTCTCTCACAGAAACAATGGAAGGGATATCTGCAGACTAGGAGAGTACTGTGCATCATCCAGGAGGGAGAGAGACAGAGACACAAAGAGACTAAATGAAAACCATGAGTTACTCTCCCTGCATCTGGGAAGTGCACATTGGCGAATAGCCTCGGTGAAACCCCTCACTCACTGCAGCCAACTGAGAGAGTTTGAAAGAAAGTCCTCCTCCTTGGGAGGAAGAGGGGTCTGATGGAGGGTGGAGAGTGGTTTCTCTTCAGTGTGTTTGGCCAGCTGAGCCTGCTTTGAATCTTGGCTGTAGCCAGCCCAGCAAGTAGAGGTTGAACAAGACCTACTTGTGGGGGAGCTGAAGGGCAAATAAGAGTGGCACTGGCACCCAACAAACTCAGAGAGAGAGAGAGGTGTATGGGTGAGAAGAGATAGAACAGAGGGAAAAAAAAAAAAAACCCAGCCAGTGCTGAAGTGGCCCCAGGGAGAGGGGAGGAGTGATCTGATAACCAGGCTGTCACACCCACCCTTGCCCAGGGAGAGAGAGGAACTAGGTCAGTGAGGGGATGGGCAGACAGGCATCTAACAGCCCTGGAGGGAAGGAAGCCAAGAATGATAACCAACAAACTGTTAGAACCCCAGCTTGCCTGAGGGAAAAGAGAGTAGGGAGAGCCAAATAAGCTTTCAGAAACCTACTTAATCTGTGGAGTGAGTGTGGCTCAGTGGAGGAATGCCTGCCTTACCTGTACTAGGTCTTGGTTCAATCCCAGGTTATCTCCTAAGAGAAAGGATTAGAGATTGATCTAGCAGGTTATCAGGCACCTAGCTGGCTCCTCATGAAGGGAACTTATAAACTGAGATTATTTTGTTTTAGGTTTTCTTATATGTTATTTTATATTTTATTTTTATCTTATTTTTTAATCTTTATTTTATTCTCTAAAACTGGGTACTTTACCTATGGAGGGTGAGATGCAGGGTGATGAGCACCAGCAGGGTGGGACGTTTCCTTGGGTTCTGAGAGGGAAGTTTGTCTTTCCTGGATTTTTTTTTCTCTTTCTTTGTTTCCTTTTATTCTTTTCCTTATTTTTTTCCCGTTAATTTATTTGTTTTCTTTCATTTTTCCCTTGTCCATTGCTTTTCTTTCATACTACCTTCTCTTGTTTGGTCTTCACTTTTTTTCTTCTCTTTTCATCTTTCCAGCCTTTTATTTTATTCTATTTTTTCTTGTTTCATTTTTTAAATCTCACCTTTTTTGTTCTTACTCCTTTGTAGGTTTCATGATTTTACACTCTCTACTTATTTGTTTTCCTGGCTCTTTAGTGGTTCCTTTTATATCTTTTAAAAAATTATTCCTATTATTCTTTTTTCCTTCTTCTCTCTTTCCTTTTCTATAATCTTAATATTTTTTCAAGGGAAAATGGACAACTACAAGGATATAGAATAAATAGAACCAAATTTCAAAGAGGAACCTTAACAGAAACCAAAACAAAATAAAACCCTAGAGTAGAAAGAGAAGCTAACCTTCTGAATAACTCTATCAAGATAAGCAGATGCCTAGATACCAGCAAAAAAGAAACAGCAAGACATGGCTCAGTCTATTAAACAAACTAAAACAAAATGGGAGTAGGTATAGAATGTGGAATAACTAATCAAGGATGTCCAAACAAATATGAATCAACTTAATGAAGTGAAGGAAGAGATAAAAGATATTAAGAATAAACTTGGGAAACATTAATCACCATCAGCTCTGTTATCTTTTTACGTATATTTACGACTTTTTCTGTATGAAAGAATTAAAACATACACTGGAAGCACATAACAGCAGATTTGAACAGGAAGACGAAAGAATTACTGACATCAAAGATAGTACATCTGAAATCGCACATATTGTAGAACAGATAAATTTTAAAAATAGGAGACATTCAGCAGGGATTCAGAGAATTGATGACAACACAAAACACTCAAACACATGCATTATAGGCATCCCAGAGGGAGAAGAGAAGGGAAAGGGGGCAGAAGAGTGTTGGAGGAAATAATGGCTGAAAATTTCCCAATTCTGTTGAGGGACATGGATATATTTTTTCAGGAAGTGCAGCACACTCCAAACTGTATAAATCTTACCAGCCCTATCTGAGACATATACTTATAAAATTCTCAAATGCTCAAGACAGAGAGAATACTGAAAGCAGCAAGAGAAAACAGATCCATCACATACAAGGTAAGCTAGGTAAGATAAAGCACTGATTTCTCATATGAAACCATGGACGTGAGAAGGAAGTAGTATCACATAGTTAAGGTGCTAAAAGAAAAAAAAAAATGTCAGCCAAGAATTCTGTATCCAACGAAGCTGGCATTCAAAAATTAGGGAGAATTCAAAATATTTACAGACAAACAGAAATTAAGAGAATTTGTCAATAAGAAACCTGTCCTTCAAAAAAATAACTAAAGAGAGTTCTGGAGGTTGAGAGAAAAAACAGGAGAAAGAGGGTTGAAGAAAAGTGTAGAAAGGAAGATTATTAGTAAGAATAACTAAAAAGATAAAAAGGGAAAATAAAAACAAAATATGACAATAACATAAAGAAAATATGGCTAATGTAAGTACTACCTTGACGGTAATAACACTGAATGTTAATGGATTAAATTCTCCAATCAAGACACAGAATGGATGAGGGAATATGACCGATCTATTTGATGTTTACAGGAAACTCACCTTAGATCCAGGGATGCAAGGTTACAAGTGAATAGTTGGAAAATGATTTTACATACAAACAATAACCAAAAAGGGGCAGGAGTAGCTATACTAATATTGGACAAAATAGACTCTAAATGCAAAACTATTGTAAGGGACAAAGAAGTACACTATATATTAATAAAAGGGGTGATCTATCATGTAAAAGGAACAATCATAAGCATTTATGCACCTAACCAGGGTGCTCCAAAATACATGATGCAAAACTTGGAAAAACTTAGTGGAGGAATAGATACCTCTGCAATTATAATGGGGGACTTTAATATATCATTATCACCATTAGACAGATACCTTGACAGGGGGTCAAGAAATAAACAGAGACCTGGAATAATACGTTAGAGGATCTAGGCCTAACAGACATATACAGAACATTACATCCCAATACAGTGGGATGTACGTTCTTCTCAAGTGCTTATGGATCATTCTCCAGGATAGACCACATGCTAGGCCGCAGAACAACTCTCAATGAATTCAGAAAACATTGGAATTATACAAAGTCATTTCTCTGACTACAACAGAATGAAGCTGGAAATTAATAAGGAGCAGAAAACCAGATTAGGCACAAAGATATGGAAGCTAAACAACACACTCTTAGACAATTAGTGGGTCAAGGAGTAAATTGCAAGAGAAATCAGTAACTACCTTGAAACAAATGAAAATGAGAAATGAAACAAAACATACCAAAACTGATGGGATGGTATTTATGGCCATAAATACCTATATTAACAAAGAAGAAAGAACTAAAATCAAAGACCTACCTGCACACCTGGAGGAACTAGGAAAAGAACAACAAATTAATCCCAAACAAGCAGACAAAAAGAAATACCAAAAATTAGAGCAGAGCTAAATGAAGTTGGGAATAAAAAAAACACTAGAAAACTTAAGAAAACAAAAAGCTAGTTCTTTGAGATTAATAAAATTGACAAAACCTTAGCTAGACTAACAAGAAAAAAAGAGAGAAGATGCAAATACCTAAAATAAAAAAACAAGGGAGAGGATATCAGCACTGATTACTCAGAAATAAAGAGTATCACGAGAGGATACCTTGAAAAATTGTATGCCAACAGGATGGATAACTTTGAGGAAATGGACAAATTTCTAGAAACACACAAGCAGCCTACATTGATGAAAGAACATGATGAACTCAACAGAACAATTAGTCATCAAAAACCTCCCAGCTAAGAAGAGCCCAGGACCAGATGGCTTCACAGGTGAATTCTACCAATCATTCCAGAAAGAACGAACACCAATCCTGCATGAACTTTTCTGAAAAACAGAAGTGGAGGGAACATCAATCTATGATGCCAACATCACCTAATACCAAAGTCACATAAAGTGGGCACAAAAATACTACTGACCAATCTCGCTAATGAATCTGGATGCTAAAATCCTGAACAAAATACTTGCTAATCATATTTCTACAATACAGCAAATGAGTTAAACACCATTATCAAGTGGGTTTTATCCCTCATATGCAAAGATGGTTCAACATGAGAAAATCAATCAATGTAATACACCAAATTAACAGATCAAAAGAAAAAGTCACATGATCATCTCTATTGATGAGAAAAAAGCACTTCACAAAATACAGCATCATTTCTTGATAAAACACTTCAAAAGTTAGGAATAGAAGGAAACTTCCTCAACATGATAAAAAAAGTATATGTGAAAAACCCACAGCTAACCTCATATTCAATGGTGAAATGCTAAAGGCTTTCCCTCTAAAATCTGGAACAAGACAAGGATTTATTTATTTAGCATTGTGTTAGAAGTACTTGCTCAAGCACTTAGGCAAGACAAAGATATAAAAGGCATCCCAATTGGAAAGGAAGAAGTAAAATTTTCACTATTTATGGATGACATGACCCTATTCATAGAAAAATCTACAACAAAGCTTCTAGAGTCAATAAACAAGTTCAGTAAAGTGACAGGATGTAAGATCAGCACACAAAAATCAATAGCATTTCTGTACACTGATAATGAGCAATCTTCGGAGGAAATCAAGAAAAATATTCCATTCACAATAGCAGCTAAAAGAATCAAATATCTAGGAATAAACTTAACTAAAGATGTAAAGGACTTGAACACAGAAAACTACACAACATTGTTAAAGGAAATCAAAGAAGATCTAAAGAAACGGAAGAATATTCCATGTTCATGGATTGGAAGACTAAACATCGTTAAGATGTCTGTCTTACCCAAATTGATTTACAGGTTTATTGCAATCCTCATAAAAATTACAACACATTTTTTACTGAATTGGAAAAGCTAACTATGAAATTTACTTGGAAGGATAAGGGGCCCTGAATAGCAAAAACATTGGAAAAGTAAAACAAAATTGGAGGAATCACACTACCTGACTTTAAAGCATCCTACAAAACTACAGCGGTCAAAACTGCATGGTATTGTCTCAAGGACAGGCATAGTGACCAATGGAACCAAATTGAGAATTCTGATAGAGATCTTCCCATATATGGTCAACTGATATTCAACAAGGCCACCAAGCCCACTCAACCTGGACAGAATGGCCTCTTCAACAAATAATGCTTGGAGAACTGTATATCCATAGCCAAAAAAATGAGAGAGGATCACCATCTCATGCCCTTTACAGAAATTAACTTAAGGTGAATCAGAGATCTAAATATAATAGCCAAGACCATAATGCTCCTAGAAGATAATGTAGGGAAGCATCTACGAGATCTTGTAATAGGAAATGGTTTCATATACTTTACACTCAAAATGTGAACAATGAAAGAAAAAATAGATAAGTGGGACCTCCTTAAAATTGAGAACTTGTGTGCTTCAAAGGAATTTGTCAAGAAAGTGAACAGCAGTCTACTCAATGGGAAAAAATATTTGGAAATCATTTATCTGATAAGGGCCTAAAATCTACCATATATAAAGAAATTCTACACCTCAAAATAAAGACAATCAATCCATTTTAAAAATGGGCAAGAGATTTGAATAGGTATTCTTCCAAAGAGGAAATACAAAGGGTTTAGTACATAAAAAGATGCTTAATATGACTAGCCATTAGGGAAATGCCAATAAAAACGACAATGAGATATCATCTTACACCTATTAGAGTGGTGTCTATTAAAAAAACAGAAGTACAAGTATTGGAGAAGATGCGGAGGAAAGGGAACCCTCATCCAGTGCTGGTGGCAATGCAGGAAGGTGCAGGCATTGTGGAGGATGGTTTGGCAGTTCCTCAGGAAGCTGGGCATATACTCGGAAGAATAGAAAGCAGGGACACAAACTAATCACACCAGTGTTCATAGCCACATTTTTTTTTTCAGATTTTAAAAAAAATTAATTTATATTTACTTGTTTATTTATCCCTCCCCTTGCTGCTTGAGCTCACTGTGTCCATCTGCTGTGCACCTTTCTGTGTCTGTCTGTCTCCCTCTGTTGCATCATCTTGCTGCACCAGCTCACTGCACCGCGAGGGCCCCTGAGTTCACCGTGCTGCGCAGGAGCTCCTTCACCAGGAGGCCCTGGGGATCGAACCTGGAGCCTCCTATATGGTAAACGGGAGCCCAACCAATTGAGTCACAGCCGATTCCCTGCATTATTTATTATTATTATTGGCAAAAGTTGAAAGCAACCCAAGTGTCCATCAATAGATGAATGGATAAGCAAATTGTGGCATATACATACAATGGAATATTACTCAGCTGTAAAAAAGGAATGAAGTATTGACACAAGGGACAGCATGGATGAATCTTGAAGACCTTATGTTCAGTGAAGTAAGTCAGTCACTAGAAAGCAAATATTACGTGATCTCACTGATAATACTTAAGCAAATTGAGCAGACTCACAGAGCAAGAGTCTGAAAGATAAGTTATTGGGAGGCAGAAAGGAGTAGAGTGTCATTAGCCAATGTTCAATATGGCAAAACCTATGATAAGGTAGAAGGGGTTGTTTGGCAGTGGATGGGGGTGGTAGTGGTACAGGGATGTGAGCGGGATTGATGGAGGGAAGAATGGATGGTGAATGAGACATTTTTGGGCTTTGGAATTGATCTGCATGATCTTGCAATGACAGATACAGTCCATTATGCATTTTGTTAAAAGTGTGTGGTACAAAATGTAAACTGTAATATAAACCATTGACCATGGTTCGTGGCAATGCTTCAATATTTATTCATCAATTGTAACAAATGTACCATACTCATTTAAGATTTTATTAATAGGGGAAAATGTGAGAATGGTAGGGGGTGAGGTATATGAGAATCCCCTATATTTTTTATGGGACTTTTCTGTACCCTAAAACTTATTTGATAATAAAGTGAAAAAAAAATAAGACACTGTTGGAACACACCAAAGAAATTGTCACTGTACGTAAAAGATAACAGATCTCACAGGGATGTAAGACAGAATTCAAAAAATTTTTTCATTTTATTTTTTATTCATTTTTTTGTAGTTTTTAATTTTTTTATTTTTAAAGAAGCTTTAGCTTACATAACTATTACATGAAAAATATAGGGCTTTCCCATATGCCCCACCCCCTCTGTCTCCCACACTTTCCCACATTAACAACAACCTTCATTAGTGTGGCACATTTGTTATAATTGATGAACACATATTGAAGCTTTGCTACTAACCATGGAGTATAGTTTACATTATAGTTTACACCTGCCCCACACAATTTTGTAGGCTAAGGCAAAATATATAATGACCTGTATCCATCTTTGCACTGTTATGCAAGACAATTCCAATGTCCTGAAAATTCCCCCATATTACTCCTATTCTTTACTCTCCCTCCCCTCAGAACCTCTTTTGACCACTGCCTTTAAATCAATGATAAAAGTTCTTCCATTGGTAGAATAATAAATCTATACTAGAAATTAATAAGTCTACTTTAGTCCATTGGTCATTCTCCAATCTTGAGGATTTGGGGATGGTGATGCCCACCCTGTTTCTAATTTAGAGGGTGCTTAGATCCCGTGGGGCAAATGGATGGAAATATCTTGCTTGCAGTTGCAGTCACTCTCTCTGTTCCTTGGGATGGACATTGTCCATCATCATCTTCTTGTTAGTTGTCCTGGTGAGTCCAGTGAACCGTAGAGTATGTGTTGCAGCTCTGCTGAGATTCGTGGCTCTACTGGCACATGAACGGACCTAAGATTTAATTCTCTGGGACATATATTTAACAAGTAGACTGCTAATTATAGGGTCAAATAAAAAAGGGTCAGAAGAGCCATGTGTAGAGAAACTGTAAATGAGTCTGACTCTCTTACACTGGGCAGCGTAAATTCCAAAGTAAGACCCGCTGACAGCGTGCCGAATTCCAGAACTTGTCTGCCCTGCTTCTAGTTTCTGGATATCTCTAGAGCCCTCAGGAGCCCTGCTATTTGAGGCACTGTTTACTGTGGCAGTCTATAAAATCCTGCTGTGACATGCATAAGTATAACTTCTGGAATGACTTCCCAACTCAGTTTGAAATCTCTTAGCCATAAAAACTCATTGATATTCAATATTTCCCCCTTTTGGTCAAGGTCTCATTCCAGATGCATTGCTATTTGGTGCTTGGTAATAATCCCTCAGTGCCAGGGAGGCTCATCCCCGGGGGTCATGTCCCACACCAGGGGGAAGGTAGTGCATGTATATGCTGAGTTTGACTTAGAGAGAGACCACATTTAAGTAAAAAGGAGGATTTCAGGAGGTAACTCTTAGGCAATATGTAATACTAGGCTAAGTTTCAATTTCACAAGAAAAGGTTCATAAGTACAATCATCAATATCAAGGGCCTGGTATAATGGTCTGTCTCCCTTCACTAGGCACTGCCTTTTTGTTCTCAGGGGTTTCTGGCCCTCCTATTAGAGAGTGTAGCAGAACTCCCCAGAATGAGAATTCAATATTCTTTCAGTTATTGTGTGGGTCTCCA
>PVKH010015425.1:5998-16171 GCA_004027955.1 Chaetophractus vellerosus | reverse complement strand
AGGCTGTTTTCTAACCTGGGCTAAAGCACAGAAATTTTGGCTCATTTAAATTTTCATGAATGACTAAGCTAGAAATGAATCGTGTCTCTAGGGTTCAGTATACAAATTTATGTTCGTGTAGAAATAAATTTAATTATCTCAGATGATGAGAAAAGGAAAGAGGCGGACATAATATGTAAATGATGTATTTATTAAATCAAAGGGAGGCCAATGGACCACATTAGAAGGCTTTTCAGGAGGTGAAAATGGGAAGGGGGAGAACTGAAAACACCATTCACCTAGTTAAAATAATATTGGTATTTTATTTAGTTTTATTGGTTATAGAAGCTATAAACTTCAGGAGTTTAAACCGTACCTAGTTTGGATTTGAATACACTTTAAAGGTTATAATAAAAATAATGTTGACACTTGAGGAGTGACCTTGATTTTTTAAAAGTGGTTCATTGTTTCTAAAGTTTGAGAAACTGATTTTCCATAATTCGTTCCCACTAGAAAGCTCTGTTATCCCGGAGCCCCAGCATTTCTATCTCTCCAGATCCTTCTTACGGGGAGCAGTGGGGACAGCTTAGAGCTGCTTCACAGGCGCTCCAGGAGTCCATTTTAACAGACCCTTGGCTTTCATCTCCCGGGGTTCCTACAAGCTAGATGCGGTGGTCAAAGTTGCCCTAAGTTTCTACCTCCCTTTTACCTTCGCGAGCCCCAGACGCTGTGGCTTCTAGGTGCTCTCCGTCACCTCCCTTAAAAAATCCCGGTCCCCGCCCTCCGGCTTTCCCCCCTTTTAAACACAGATCTGAGCTCACCGGCGCCTCCCCCCACTCCCTCAGCTCCGCGGCTTCTCCTCACCCTTGTCACCCTCCCTTAGAGATGTTTCCCAGCTTTCCCTGATCGAAGCCATTAGTTAAAAATCCAAAATTCCAGGTATTTTCCTGGAAATTCTAGTTCAGTGCGTCGAGAGATGCCCGGGGTTCTGCATTTTAACAAGTGCCCCAGGAAAGACTTACGAGCAGGCAAATTTGAGAAACACGGCTCTAGGGTTTCCTAGGCCCCCACGCTTCTTGTCTGAGGGCGTCCCACGACTCCAGCGACAAGCCAGGTTTGTAGCTCAGGTTTGGTAAATTCCGCGTGTGCGGGGTTCCTCAGCAGCGCCTGTGCGGTTGCCGGGCAACCAGACGCTTTCGGTATGGAAAGACTCGCGGGAAATCTCGCGAGATCTCAGGAAGTACTGCCCCGCGATTCCAGCTTTTCGGTTCTCTGTGACGCGACTACTGGAATTGGTCACTAGGAGGCTTGGAGTGAGTGGACGCCAGGTAGCTTGGAGATCACGTAAGGCGTTGGTCACCTTACCGTTTTAATGGACCAGGCAGTCGCTAGAACAGATTTTGGCAGGGCACCATTTCCCCTCACTGGATTATTCTGCCATCAACTTTGAGCCTTTCAGTGGCAAATAGTCACCTACTCCCAATAATAGACCAGAAAAGGAATTGTCTAAATCGAAGTACAAACCGTATCGACCTTTCCTTGGATAAAATCCAAACTTCTTAGTGACATCAAAGCCCTTTGCCATGACCAACTCAACCACTTGTCATTTGCCATCTACACATTACTAATCTCTGGGCACTGTGCCAAATATGCAGTGTTTCTTTTAAAATACTTTCCCTATTTATTACATTCCTCAAAGTAGCAGTAACACATGCTTTCTTCTTTAATTCTTTTCTTAAATTTTTATTTTTCACTTTTCCCATGTTATATTTTTTAGCTTTCCTTTTAGTAATATACATGACTTTAAACCACTATCATACCCACATAATATTACTGCTAGTTACAAACATTATGTTGGACTTTCACCTTTTCATTTCTAAAGATTAACAACATCCTTTTTACCAATTCTGCACAAATTAACCTGCAGCTTTCCATTCTCTAACCATGTATTTTCTGGTGAGCCATATTCAAGCTATTAACTCCATGAGATTACATCATATACATAGTTCATAGTAGCGCGATCATACATTATTTGTCCTGCGTCTGGCTTGCTTCACTCAACATAATGTCTTCCAGTTTCATCCATGTTGTCATATGCTTCACAACTTCATTTCTTCTTATGCTGCATAATATTCCATTGTATGAATACTACCACAATTTGTTTATCCATTAGTCCGTTGATGGACCCCTGGGTTGTTTCCAACTTTTGGCAATCATGAATAACGCTGCTATGAACATCAGTGTGAGGATGTCTGTTCGTGTCACTGATCTCAATTCTTCTCAATACCCAGTAGTGGTATTGCTGGTCACGTTGCAAATCTATATTCAACTTCTTTAGGAACTGCCAAACAGTCCTCCACATCTTTAATTCTTATTTTCCCTTTTAAGATTCAACAACCCAGCTTGAATTTAGTGCTTCCTTTCTGAAGCCTTCCTAGGGCACCCAGTCTATTAAGTGATGCTTCTTTCAGCCCCCAAAACAACTTGTATGCATTAAGTTCTTTAACACATGTTCTGCTAGGTAAAATGCTTTGCTAATGCTTTGATATTATGACTTAATTAACTCAAGCATAAGAAAGCAATACACAGACATTATTTTATTTATTTTATTAAACTTCTGTTAATAATTGGGAGAATATGAAATTAGCAAAGAATTGTCCACAAACAGGGGCCCAACTGTTGCATCATAATCCTTCACAATATATAAACATATAGACATAAGCTTACCAAATCGGGGAACACGCCAACTTACCTGGCCCACCTTCAGCCAGAGTCCTGATTCGATATAATATATATAGTGAACCTTTGTTAATAATTGAAAGAATATGAAATAAGCAAAGGATTGTTTATAAACTGGGGTCCAACTGCTATATCCCAATCCCTCATGATATGCATACATATATTCATAAACTCACCAAATGGGGGGACACACCAACTTACCTGGCCCACCTCCGGCCAGAGTCCCGATTGGATGCAACATAAATATATATATGTATATCTAGTATAATAAGTCTATACTGACAATTAGAGTGAGAAACAAGATAACATAATCAAAAGATTAATATTGGACAGAGTCATAAAATAACAGAAAAATAGAGCAGTCTTACATACAAACTCACCAACATCTAGCTCATGGCTGGGAAGTCCCGAATCAGCAGCTGATACCAGAGTCTTGATTGAAAACAACACCTGTGCAGAGTACCCTCTGCCAAGGTGGGACTTCAGCTGGCTTGACCAGGGACTATCCCTTTTATTGAGGTAATAATCAATGAGCTTGATACTACAGATGCCAACATGTGAGCACTGTGTCAATTCCTGAGGAAGTGGCCAGTCTTTTCAGGAAGGAACACAAACACTCCCTGGGTGGTACATTCCAAGGTTTATGCATCAGTCTCTGAGAAAGTGGTCAGCCTTCCCAGGGAGGAACACAACACTCCCCGGAATGCACCCTATCTATTCTTATTTGTTACAAAACATCCCTCAATGTACCCACTGTTCTAGTTCTCATCATTCATCAGAAAATATGAAAACTGCTGAATAGCAATGCATTGGTTTCTGATTAACAAAGTTTCCTGCATGATGTTTCATTTTTAGGTTTGAACAACACTCACTAAATTTCTTCCCAATACAACACAGCACTTAAGATACTACTGCACTTTTATTTACCCACGGTAGTATATTCTTTGAGGACACGGATTAAGTCTTTTACCTCCTACTCCCAGGATATAGCTAAGTGCCTTGCACATAAGTATTCACTCCATAAATATTTGGAAAATAAATAATTTATAAATGAAGGAAAGAGAGAACAATAGTACAAGGAATTGATATTTATAGTACAAAGACTGGGGCTCATTAGGAAGTGAGAAGTTTGGATGCAAGGGACATTAGAAGCTGGCGAACAATAACAACTGTAATCTTATGGGGGAAAGGCTGTCATTGCTGTTCTTTGGCCAAAGAAGGGTTACAGTAGAAGATTGTTAGAGTTGCAGGGTCCATGTGGACAGTCCAACGTTACATTTTTTAAATAAGGAAACACCCAGACCCAGAGAAGAAGGGACAGCTCAATGTCATGCCTGGGGTGGCAGAGAGAGAATTTACCCATGGGCTCCTGATTTCAAGCTCAATTCCCTTTCCATTATATCTCAATGAATCTTACAAAGTCTAGAAAGAGGGAGGTGGGGATATAGGGAAAAGATTAACCCTAACCCTATTCTGAATATTTTGCTGAAGTCCAGTTGTGAGGCACCCTTGGGTTGGATTGGGGTAAAGGCAAAGAAAGTGGAAAGGAATGAATAAATTTAAGAGACATCTTGAGGCATGTTTAAAGAGAGAGATTGGGTAATGGGAGGGAGAAATCAAAGATAATTCCCACATGTTAGCCAAGAAAAAGGAAAAATGTTGGGAAAAGGCGAGAGTGGACAAGTAATTTGAAGGGAATTTGATTAATTTGGTTTACATATGTATGAGGCAAAATAGGGTTAATAGGCTCTGAAACAGAAATAATAATTGAAACCATGAGACCATAAGCTGCAGTGAGGGAGAAAATAGAGTAAGAGAAATGCCAAGAACCATGCCAATTAATTTAGACATAAGAGGGAAGGGAGGGTGGTAAAAATGGCAGAGAAAGACTTGTCAAATGTGAGACTTTTTTGAGAAGAGCATATAATAAGTCAGTGACTCAGAAACTAAAAATTCAAGGTCAGTCACTGGGGGAAAGTTTAAGAAGGGCATACCTAAAAGAATAAAAAGCTTCATAAAGGATAATAAGAAATAAAAGAGGGGTCAAAATAATATGGCTAAAATGCAATGGCATGTCCAAAGAAGATATACAAATGGCCAATATTATACTTGAAAAGATGCTCAACATCATTAGCCATTAGGGAAATGCAAATTAAAGCCACACTGAGGCAAGTGGATGTGGCTTAAGCAGTTGGGCGCCTGCCTACCACACGGGAGTTCCTGGGTTCAGTCCCCAGTGCCTCCTAAAGAAGACAAGCAAGACAATGAGCTGACACAATGGGCTGGTGCAGTGAGCTGATGCAAAAAGATTACTCAAGGAGATGACGTAGTGAAGAGACACATTGAGGAAACACAATGAGAGACACAACATGCAGGGAGCGGAGGTGGCTCAAGCGATTGGGTGCCTCACTCCCACATGGGAAGTCCCGGGTTTGATTTCCAGTGCCTCCTATAAAGAAGATGAGCAGACACAGAGAGCACACAATGAACAGACACAGAGAGCAGACAGTGAGAACAAATAATGGGGGCAGGGGGGGATAAATAAATCTTTAAAAAAAAAACACATTGAGATGCTACTTCACACCCATATGAATGGCTATTTTTTTTTTAAATGGAAGATAACAAGCGGAGAAATTGGAACTCTAGTGCATCATTGGTGGGAATGTAAAATGGTGTAGCCACTGTAGGAAACAATATGGTAGTTCCTCAGAAAGTTAAATATAAAATTACCATTTGACCTGGCAATCCCACTTCTAGGTATACCTAAAGAGAGCGAAAACAGGGTCACAAGCCTGTAGTATAACAGTGTTTATAACAGCATTATTCATAATAGCCCAAAGTTAGAAACAACCCAAACATCTATCAACAAATGAATGGATTGAAAAAAATATGGTACTACACAGCCATAAGAAAATATGAATATATGAGACATGCTGCAACATGTAAGAACCCTCAAAACATTTATGTTCAATGAGATAAACAAGGCACATAAGGAGAAAAATGATAGATTACCACTTATAAGACATGACTGGAAATAGCAAATTTGCGAAGATAAAAAGCAGATTAGATGTTTACCAGGGAAGAGGGGAGTAGGGGGTGGAGAAAGGGAGAGTATTTGTAAATGAACAAACAAAAACACTATGGCATGAATTAATTTCCCTCTTAATCTGATATATGGTTTGTTCATTGGAGAACAAGTTTTTGCAATGTACGCGGGGCCAGCCCATACCTCTGTATAACATGCACTTAACTTGCTGCTACCAATACTTGCTAGAACCCATTTTTAGCAATGCCTCATTGAAAATCAGTTGCCCTGGAAATCTTTGTTTTGGAATGATTTCATATATAATTGTAAAAAGGAGTATGATCTCATTTGAGGTATAATTATATACATGTTTAAAAGTCTAAAAGTATAGTATAGTATGTGTGTGTATGTGTATGTATATATAAAGAGAGAGACTATATATATATATATATATATATATATATATCTCCCAAATTTATAATAGTGGCTATTATTTCTGAGTGGTGGGATTATGACTGATTTTTTTCCTCTTTTCTTAGTAATCAGGTTTTTTTAAAAATGAAATTATATTCTGAAAATTCATTTTGATTCTGCTTCCTGTGGAATTGAAAATCTCTCTATGACTGCTGGTATTTAAAATGGTTTGAATTACTAATTAGTTTTTTAATGCAACAAGATAAATTTAAGAGAAAGTATTTTCTTATTGAGATGTGAAATATAATATCTGTCTAGTGGCATACAATGTTAAACAATCATCTGTGTATTTTCCAATGTGGCAGAAATTTGGCAGACTACAAGAAATACTTGTTCTCACTACCACATTTGTGAGTTCAGTATAGAATACGTTGAGATTTACATTTTGACATATTTGTATTTGTAAAAAAAGAAAAAAAGAAGTGGGGTTGTGAGATTCATTTTAAAAGGCGCTGTTGGATGAATGTCCAAAGCACATTTTTAAAAGTCTCAACTAGAATTTATAAGTAACTTTAGACAGAAACATACCTTATGATATTTCTTATATTGTTCCATGTATGTTTGTCAGTCAGTGTATATTTCCTGACCCTCTGCAGTATATAGTAGACAATCTGGTGTGAAGCACTAGCAAACATTTTAGTAATTAGTTACCTTTCATCAAGAAACCAACAAGTAAAAGGGCCCAGACATGTGTATCAGCACATAACTCCATACAGAAAAAATGAGCACTTATTGGAGTTTTTGTTTTCATCTTGTGAATTGGTTAATATTAAGGAGTATGGTAGGTAGACTTCTAAGATGGCCCCAAAGACCCTGCCTCCTGGTGTTCATGCCCTTGGTTAAATTACTCCTGTTGAGTATGGTCTGGACCTGGTGACTTGTTCTAACCAAAGGAATAAGGCAAAATTGATGAAATGTCATTTCTGTGTTTAGGTTACAAAGGGTGTGTTTTCTATCTTGTTAGCGGCTCTCTCTATTGCCCTTTTGGCTTATACAGTTTTATAAAGCAAGCTGACTTGGAGGAGGGGCCCAAGGGCAAGGGTCTTCAGTCCATCAGCCCATGAGAAACTGATTGCTGCCAATAACCACAGTGTAAAATTGGAAGTGGATCTTTCCCCAGGCGAGCTTTCAG
Organism: Chaetophractus vellerosus; assembly: GCA_004027955.1. Classification (NCBI taxonomy): domain Eukaryota; kingdom Metazoa; phylum Chordata; class Mammalia; order Cingulata; family Chlamyphoridae; genus Chaetophractus; species Chaetophractus vellerosus. The sequence goes on along the minus strand of PVKH010015425.1, from coordinate 8,822 downwards.
ATGAGATGCTAGCCCTGGTCACCATCTTGATTGTAGCTTGTCAAAGACCTTAAAACAGAGGGCCCACATTCCTGACCCACAGAAACTGCAAGATTATAAATGTGTGTTGTTTTAAGCCATGTAGTTTTGGGGTCATTGTTATGCAGCAATAGATAATGAATACAGAGAGTGATGGAAAATTCCCTAAGGAGGGAAGGTATATTCAGAAATTTGGGGCACAGTTCCCGGTTTCATGGATATTCTGAATGGAAACTCAGAGGAGGGAGATGAAAGGTGACTGCAAGAGGTGGTAGCTTGGCTGGAACAAAAGATTGCTTAATCAACAAGAACACATTTATAGAAGTTGCAGGTTGTCGAATCCATACAAAGGAAACCCTTTTTCGGTTATGGATAAGGCATATTTTCATTCAAAGGTATTACTCCTGATTTCTGTAACCTAGAGATGATCATTTAATTGATCATCTATTGCTGATGAAAATATTAGAAGTCTTCTAATACCATGACACCATATGGGCACCAATAATAAAACTTAACTTAGTAACTGACTTACATCATTTGTTATATTATGTGTTAAATAAATGTAAATGATATTACATAAGTTATATTAAAACAATCCAAGGTATTTCTACTGAGTCCAGACTTATATATCCAACTGTTTACTAGACATTAATTCCATCTGGATATGAATATCCTAGAGGCACTGAAAACTCAGCCTGTCAAAAACGGAACTCGTTTTCATCCTGCATAAACCTGATCTGCCTCCTTTGGTTCCAGTTTTGCCCACAGTCCTCTCTGATACCCAAAAGACCCAAGAGCCATCCTCCAGTACTCTCTCTCATACTAGTACCCCTGCATTCAGCCACCAGATCAAGTCCTCTTTATCTCAGAAATGACTTTCAAATCCATTTGCTTCTCTACTGCCCCCATCACTACCTTAAAAATGGATGTGAAAAGACTTTGCCAAGTTCTATTATTTTAAAAAATTCTATTAATTTCAATATGCAAAGACTGTTGTATTAGTCAGCCAAAGGGATGCTTTAGGAAATATACCAAAAATTGGTTGGTCTTTATAAAGGGTATTTATTTGGGGTAGAAGCTTACAGTTACCAGGCCACAAAGCATAAATTTCTTCCCTCACCAAAGTCCACGTGTTGGAGCAGGACAGCTGCCGACATCTCCAGGGTTCAGGCTTCTGGGTTCCTCTGTTCCCGAGGCTGAGTTTCTCTACGGGCTTAGCTTCTGTTTCCTCCACAAGTTCAGCTGTAGACCATGAGGCTCTCTACGCTTTTGCGTCTCTCCACAAGGCCAGCTGTATACTACCGGGCGAACAGCTCACTTATCTTCTCCTGGAGTGCTTCTCTCCAACATCAGAACTGTTTCTCAAATCTCGCCACTCAAATCTGCTGCCTAGCCTTTATACTTGAGACCACATCCACTGAGGGGCGGGGCCCAACACCCTCCTGATGTGGCCCAGTTAATGCCCTTATCGTAAACCAATCATGTCCAGATGAACAGATCAATTTACAAGCATGATCCAATTTATATTTTTGGAATTCATAATTACATAAAACTGTCAAACCATTACAACTGTCAATGCTAATTTTTAAATTCTATGTTTAATATGCAAAGAATCTCTTCTAAAATGGTCCACTTCAACCCTCTACTAAAATGTCAAATTGTAATGAATATATATAACATATATATTATGTGGCTACAAATTAAGGGGCCTCAGCTGAAAATTAGTTTCATTGCTTCAAGGTCACATATTATACAGTGAATATATCTTAAAGTAAAAAGTATAGTAAAAAAATTAAGTTTCCTGAAAAGTATTTTTATAAACATTGTCACAGATATTCTAATTTAAACAGTGCTTTACCTTTATTTCTGAAACATTTTTTGTCAGTAGAGTCTAACACTTTGGTTTGCATCTTTCAGGAAGCATTTGCAAGATTTCCATTAAAATTTATGGAAAATAAGACTATTGTATATTGCAAACTGTGAGGATGGGAAAGTCTAAGGACTTACAATTTTAGAAAAAGTTTAGATTAGTTTTCAGGAACAGTTCACTGCTTATGTTTTAGTAATTAAAAAAAAATCATTGTGTTTCTGTCTGGGTGGGGAGAGGGGGACCTCTGTCCTGTAATAGAGATCGAAGACTTTGCTTAAATTTATCAGGCCAGTAATAAGTTCAGCAAAGGTTTAATTACTTGGTGATGGATTGAGGCTGAGTGAAACTCAGCAATGTACTATACTCTATTCACGTCTTTCAAAATAATTTGTTAAAATCAGGGAAAACATCTTATAGAGCTGTATACCTGTATTTCCTGTATTTAATTGCTTTAATTTTTGGCTCATGCCTGCTTTTTTTTTTTTTGTTACATATCCGCCCCCCCTTCTGCTTGCTCTTGCTGTGTGTTCATTTTTCTGTGTTCTTCTATGTCTGCTTCTTGTCTCCCCCTGTTTTTGCGGCGACGCACCGAGTTGGCCCTCCATGCAGGCGGCTCGCCCCACTCATGGGTGGCTCCATTCTGTTTCGCGGGTGGCTCAGCTCCGTGTTTTGCGGGCAGCACAGCTCCGTGATTCGCGGGCGGCTCAGCTCCGTGTTTCGCAGGTGACTTGCCCTGCCCGTGGCGGCTCTGCCCTGCCCGTGGCAGCTTTTTGCCTTGCCCATGCCGGCTTTGCCCTGCCCACGGTGGTTTGCCTTTTTCAAGGCTGTCTGCCCGCTTGGAGAGGTCCCTGGGAACCGAACCCGGGGCCTCCCATGTGGTGTACCGGCGCCCTATTCACTGGGCTGTACAGCCGCCCCCCCCCCCCTTTTTTTTTT
>PVKH010015424.1:0-16086 GCA_004027955.1 Chaetophractus vellerosus | reverse complement strand
AAAAAAAAAAAAAAAAAGAATCTGACCTCACAATCAATTGCTGGTTCTTTTGTAAAAGCTAACTCACAAATTCCCTCCCTCCTCAAGTTTGTCTTGTTCTTGTTTTACATTGTACTTTTCAAATGAATTTTTCTATCCAGGGGCATCAAGCAGAGTGAATTACATTGAACTCTGCCTTTAGCTGCTATGTATAAGATTGAAAAATTATAATTATTTGACCGCTGTAGGTGTCATTTTCTTTATCTATAAATCTGCCTCTCTAAAGTCTGTTAGGTGGTTATGGAGATGGGCTGCCAGCTTGGTCTCAGATAGGCATGTGAAGTTAGCTAAGGTTTCTTCTTTCAAAACCAAGTGTCATTTCACATCCACTGCTTTATATGGTTTCTATGGAGGCTTCTACAGGGAAAAAATACAATTGAACCATGTCCTCAATTCCAGACCGGAGCCATAACATTTGTCTGGGTACTTGGGACTGGCAGCACATGAAAGGCAGAGTTCTACAAGCATCACAAGAGCTGCAAGAGAAAATTCATTATAAAGGAAGAAAGGAAAGCCAGACAAAAGAGAGGGACCTAGGACCCAGCTAGATAGCTCAGTGGATAAAGAGCGCGCTGGGGTACCACATGGGAGGCCCCGGGTTCGGTTCCCGGGGACCTCTCCGAGCGGGCAGACGGCCTTGAGAAAGGCAAGCCGCCGTGGGCGGGGCAGAGCCGCCGTGGGCAAGGCAAAAAGCCGCCACGGGCGGGGCGGAGCCCCCACGGGCATGGCAAAGGCACCCTTGGAAAGCGGAGCTGCTGCCTGCGGAAGCCGGCAGCCTGCAAAAACATGGAGGACTGCTGCCTTCAAAACATGGAGTGGAGCTGCCCGTGAAAACGGAATGGAGCCATCCATGAACGGAACGAGCCGCCGCCGCGGAGGGCCGACTCAGCGCGTTGCCACAAAGATGGAGGGGAACAAGAAGCAAACATAGAAAAACACAGAAGAATGGACACACAGCAAGAGCAAGCAGAAGGGGGGGGTATGTAATAATAATAAAAAAAAAGATTGAAGTTATAAAAAAAAAAAAGAAGAGAGGGACCTAGTAGGTGGTTCTGATATCTACATGACAGCCAGTTCCAGAATTCCCCAAATCCCAAGTTATTTTAACCACACACAAGTATTCTGAGGATAAAAATGCCTCTGTGTATGAGCTAAGAATGATCTAAACTTCAGTCCAGGCAAGTTTCTTCTTGACTCAGTACATAACAAGGGCACAAAGCATTCTTTCTGTGCCATGGTCTGACAGTCAACCAGAACAATTTGTGTCTTGAGTGGCCCAATGGAACTGTAGGAAAAAATTTCTCCTCACTCGCACGGAACTAAATGACACGATAAAGGTCAGCTAGGTGCAGACGTGAAGGGATGTCGTTCAGTGGCTAATGCCAGGTCAGTGATAAATGAGTGCCAGCTTGGGCTCATGTATGGGCACCCCCTAGTGGTCTGTGGGTCTGAAGGAAACACTGAGGTTTACAGCCATGCACTTGGGAGCTTGGGGCTCTCACAATTTGGGCATTTGCATTAATGTGACATCATTTGAATCCATAGATTAGAGGACATTGCAGCTACTCTTTGTTTTCTTTATGTATCTCATCTTCACTACTTATGCCTGAGGCATTCTGTATTTCTCTTTTGTGCTAAAATATTAGGAAGATTTTTATAAAATTCAAATTTTATCTCCAGCTAACAATTGGCATTTTAATAAGGAATATCTGGTAAAATTGCATTTTTTTTTTGAGAGTCTTGACAAGGTAAGTGAAGAGGATAATAGTGAAGTAGATCCCAAGGTGAGGGTCATGTGCTACCACTCAGGCTATGTAAGGAAACCCCTATAAAATTTTGAGGAGGATTGATTTAGCTAATTTTAATATAAGCAACAAAAATTGATATAATTTGTACTTGAATAAAGGAAAAAGAAAGCTGATTTTTTCCCCCTTAAGTATAAGATTAAATTAGGGATAGATGATTTACTATTAGAAGACTGTTGATAGTTTTTGATGCTAGGTCAGAATGCTCCAAAGAAAAATCAACATCTTCAGATGGGAGAGCCTGAGGCAAAGCAAGGAGTTTGCTTTTACCACACTCCACCAATGTACACAGGAGGAGAATAGACATCCAAATTTTTCTCAGTATGGTTCAAAGAGTGAAAAAGCATGACAATTGTCACTTTAAAAGTTCCTTGAGTAAACTCAGAGGTTGAGGATTGTCGTATACTGTATTAAATTGCTATAAAAGAAAATTCGTGGTTCCCAGAATAGTTACCCTGAAGTCCTGAAGACTGTGAAGATATAAAAGAAAATGTTTAAAATAAGTAAAAGGAGGGGATTCCAGGGAGTTCTTAATGATAAGCCACAAGTAGGAGAAACATTTCTCTTCCTTCCTGTGGATAATGACCCAAACTTTCCATTAAGTGTATTTTGTGGCATGTTGTGACAAAATAAACCCATATTTCCCTCATATTTCATCTGCAATTTTTTTCTCCTTCATATGCTTGTCCTTCTGCTTTAATGTCCAGGAAGCTTTCAATTCCTAGAAACCTGAGCTGTGGTATCACTTATTTGCTTTTCTTGGGGTCCAAATTAAAGTGGCCACACCTAACCTGGATAATTTTTTAGCCCTAAAAAACTACTAAGGCTAAATAATACTTAGTGAATTAGAAAGATCCATGTAAACTTCTTATTATTATTTTAAAGTAGTAATTTCTTTTAACACCTATTTATGCTTTTTATTATTATTTTTTTGGCTATCTACACATACTGGTAGATTGAATTAATTTTTAAGTAAACATACTGCTGTAATGTCTTGCTTATATAGCATATTGCATCAAAGAATCTATACTCATCAGGGATACCATAAAATATATTACCTTTGGCTATTTGAACATTAAAATGTTAAGTATTACTTATTCAAAGAACCAAAACAGAACGTTCAAATCTCAAAAAATGACATATTAATGTATTTTAAAAATAACACAAAATTTAACATGGAGATTTACATAACAGTAGGTAGTAATGGTGCCAAATATTGAAGACAAAGAAAGACAAAGATCGTATTGGGGGGCATATGGATACCTATATCACAAGACAGAACATGTGAAGCCCAAGCAACATGGAAAAGTCCTGTAAGAAGAGATGCTATATGGAGAGGAAGAAAAGGAGGGAGAGAAAGAGAGAGGGAGACAAAGGTCATGTAAGCTACTTAATTTTGACAGTTACACAGCTTCGACAACAAGAGTACTTGACTAATATCATGTGGCTTGTAGATGTTGGTGCTGAGGTTCAAACTCATGCGTAAACTTCCAGAGATTAAGGGCTTAATCTCTCAGCTCCATAGGGAGCATTCCTCATATAAAATGTTGATAATTTCATATACTGACTAAGTTGTTTGAGAATTTAGAAGTTATTATATTTCAAGCAATTAGAATGGAGCCTGGTACATAGCAATTACTATATGTTACTTTCATTTTTATTTTCATTAGTATTAATCAATATAAGCAAATATTTTAAGCAACCACATTTTAAAAAGCACTTTATATTCTGATCTACATATCTTAAAGTTATAGTATTAATAAAGAGATGAAGTTGAAATTTTACTTAAAAAAATTGTTAAAAGTAATGAAGCAGTTATTTAGGTCTTTGACTTCTTTTAGCAATGTTTTATAGTTTTCCATGTACAAGTCCTTTACGCCCTTGGTTAAACTAATTCTTAGATATCTGATTCTTTTAGGTGCTATTGTAAATAGAATTTTTTCTTGATTTCCTCTTCCAATTGTTCATTACTAACGTATAATAACATTACAGACTTTTGTGTGTTGATCTTATATCTTTTTTTTTTTTAAAGATTTATTTACTTTATTACATATCTCCCCTTCCCCCCCATTGCGGCGACGCGCCGAGACTTGGTCACTGCGCAGGCGCGGCTTTCCCCGCTTGTGGGCGGCTTCTACTTCTATTCACGGCTGGCTCTTGCTTCAGTTCGCGGGTGGCTGGCTGCGCTCCATTCGCTGGCGACCTGCCCTGCCCGTGGTGGCTTTTGCCCTGTCCGTGGCAGCTTTTTGCCCTGCCCACGGCGGCTCCGGCCCACCAATGGTGGCTTGCCATTCTCAAGGCAGTCTGCCCGCTAGGAGAGGTCCCCGGGAACCGAACCCAGGGCCTCCCATGTGGTATCCCAGCGTGCTCTTTATCCACTGAGCTATCTAGCCGGGATGATCTTATATCTTGAAAATGCTGATTTTTAAAATTAGTTCTAGTAGCTTTGTTGTGAATTTTTCAGGATTTTCTATATACGGGATCATTTGTTTTGCAAATAGGGAAAGTTTTACCCATTCCTTTCAAGCTTGGATACCTTTTATTTATTTTTCTTGCCTAATAGTCCTGGCTAGAATTCCCAGTGCAATGTTGAATAACAGTGGTAACAGTGATTATCCTTGTCTTGGTCCTGATCTTAGAAGAAAAAGCCTTCAGTATTTACCATTGAGCTGATTTTAGCAGTGGGATTTTATATATGTTCTTTATCTTGTTAGGGAAGTTTCCTTTTAGTCCTAGTTTTCTAATTATTATTTTTTTTCAGGAACGGGTGCTAGGTTTTGTCAAATGCCTTGCCTGTGTCAATTGAGATGATCATGTGGTTTATTTCCTTTGTTCTCTTAATATAGTGTATTACATTAATTGATTTCCTTATGTTGAACCACATTTGCATACCTGGGATAAATCTTACTTGAACTTCCAGTTCCTGGATTGGAAGACTAAATTGTTAAGATGTCATTTCTACCCAACATGATCGACAGATTCAATGCAGTCCTGATCAAAATCCCAACAGCCTTCTATGGAGAAATGGAAAAACTAATTATCAAATATATTTGGAAGGGTAAGGGGTTCTAAATAGCTAACCCATCTTGAAAAAGAAGAATGAAGTTAGAGGCTTCACACTTCCCAATTTTAAAACTTATTAGAAAGCCACAGTAATCAAAACAGCATAGTACTGGCACAAAGACAGACGTATAAACAAATGAAATCAAATTAAGAGTTCAAAATAAACCCTTACATCTATGGTTAGTTGATTTTTGACAGGGTTGCCAAGTCCACTCAATAGGGAAAAAATAGTCTCTTCAAGAAATGGTACTGGGAATACTGGATCTCCGTATGCAAAAGAATGTAGGTGAATCTCTACCTCATACCACATACAAAAATCTACTCAAAATGGATCAAAGACCTAAACACAAGTACCAAAACTATAAAACTCCTAGAAGAAAATATAGAGAAGTATCTGCAGCACCTTGTATTAGTAAATGGTTTCTTAGATTTTACACTAAAGAAAAACTAAAAAACAAAAATATATAAATGGGGTCTCATCAAAATTTAAAACTTTTGTGCATCAAAAGACTGTATAAGGAAAGTAAATAAATAACTTACAGAATGGGAGAAAATATTTGGTAACCATATATCCAATAATGGTTTAATATCTAGACTATCTAAAGTTTTCTCTAAATGTCATTAAATTAGGGCCTGGCTAGATAGCTCAGTGGATAAAGAGCGCGCTGGGGTACCACATGGGAGGCCCTGGATTTGGTTCCCGGGGACCTCTCTGAGCGGGCAGACGGCCTTGAGAAAGGCAAGCCGCCGTGGGCAAGGCAAAAAGTCGCCACGGGCAAGGCGGAGCCCCCACGGGCATGGCAAAATCACCCATGAAAAAGCGGAGCTGCTGCCTGCGAACCGCCGCGGAAGCCGGGCAGCCCGCAAAAAACATGGAGGACTGCTGCCCGCAAAACATGGAGTAGAGCCGCCCTTGAAAACGGAATGGAGCCACCCTCGAACGGAGTGAGCCGCCGCTGCGGAGGGCCGACTCGGGGCGTCGCCGCAAAGACGGGGGGAGACAAGAAACAGACATAGAAAGACACAGAAGAAAGGACACACAGCAAGAGCAAGCAGAAAGAGGGGGTGATATGTAATAAATAAAAAAATAAATCTAAATGCCATTAAATTAGGACTATCTGTTTAATAAAGTAGCTTAAATTTATTTCAAAGGTAATAAGTTTTACATCATATTTCCACAAGCTCTTCAGTTTTCCTGTAAAATATGTGCCTGCCTTCCTCTTACACATTCATTTTTTGTTGTAGAAATTTTACAGTTCTTTTAAAATTTTTTAAATTTAAAGATACATCTATTTATAACAATTTGGAAATAACCCATTGAAAATACCCCTTTTCTTTAATTTATTTACCCACTTTAATTCATACAATATTAAGGTTAACGAAATCATATGATATAAAAAGGTAAAATAAGTGTAATTTCTCTGAGAGAAGAGGAATTAGGGATAAAAGAGGGAAGAAGCTAGTAAATGAAACTAAACACTATAAAGATGCATTCACCAGTTAAAAGTGAAGCACACTGGAATTGCCTAGAACGGGATGTGAGAGGAGTTTCTGGGGACATGGAAATGTTCTATACCACGACAGAGCGCTGAGTTACACGATTGTATCAAAATTGTATAGTTATGACTTGTTCAGTAGAAGGTTTGATAATATATTAAGGGGAAAGGGAGATGATTTCAATGAAACAAAAATTGGACTTAATTGTTGAAGCTGAGGATGGGTATATAGGGTGCAATCGCTATTATATTTAATTTGCATATATTTGAAATTTTCCATAAAGAAATGCTAAATAAAAATGAGGCAAAAATCTTAATTTCAAATTTTCTATTCAGTCAATGCAAAGGTTAAATATAATTATGCATAACCTTTTTAGAACCCATCAGAAAACCAGAAGTACATATTTTCTTGGTATTGATACCTTAAAGAATTTTTTCCCCTGGGTCCTCATAAAAAAGATATATTTGATCACAATTTCAGTATATAAAATACTGTATGTTTAATAAATGTCTTATTCTTCCTTTCATGTCAAACTGATGGCATAAATGCAGTTGAGCAAAACAGCTTAATATATAAAAAAGCAATTAAATAATGTTTACTTCTGTTTATCTCTAATTGCTTAGCTCAACGAATCCTTTAAATTTTGTTAAAAAATAATATGCAAGTTCTAGTACTTTATTAAAAACAATTTCCAAACCCTTGTATTTGTGAAGCAACACAGAACATAGAACACTGATACAGAGGTACAGGTTGGTTTCAAATTCTTTAGGTAGTCACTGAGTTTGTTTGTTTGTTTTTTAAATAAAAATTGAGTCATAGGACACAGTGGTTTATGTTTTTTGGCAAGAAATTTGAATTTGGACATTGGAAGTAGCCAGTCAAGCTCCTATACATCTGCTTCAGTAATTGACTTAAATAAAAGGCAGGCTTGTATTCTTAAAGTTAAGGTGCTTAAAAAAATTCTTATACTACTGCACGGCCAAAGAAAGGTGACTTTAAACTTTTATGAAACAAAACAGAACAAAACAAAAAACTGTGAAAATTAAAATCATCTGACAGTGAATCTAGGAAAATCAAAAGAAGATGGTGATCACTGCAGGTCACAACAAATCCTCGGGTATGTAATAAAATGTGTTCACTTTGGGAACAATCGTATAGGAAATATTTTAGTAGCAGTCACCCTTGTTTCATTTCCAAAAACTCTCTAAAACGTTGAATCTTGACTAACTTGCCGAGGCACGTGTTCATGACTGGATTGTGTCGGGAATTTCAGAAATGGTAGGGCCCACCTGACTGCAATTGCGTTATCCAGTGTAAAAGATTTATGTTAACTCTTCCAACCTACTTGTCAACTTATCCAACTGTGAAGAAATCATAATTACCTATTAGACAGCTCTAACTCTAAATACCTTTGATATTTTCAGAGAAAGACCCTCCCCCAGCATATACTTTAATTGCTTAAAATGTTTAAGCTCATTAGTCCGTTGAATATGTGCTTTGTTATAAACACTACCCCTTTTGATTTTCTTTCTCTTTTTTCTACACTGAGCAACTGATGACATAAAAATTAGAGTAACTCATTTTTACAGTCTAAAAAAAAATAGCTTTATGCTATTAATTGCCCTGGGTTTTTCTTTTGGAATAATTTATTAAACAATTCTCAGTATGATGATCTTTTGTTCTATTATATTTATTCATTAGTAAAGCTTTCCTCATTTTATTGTTCTTGGGTGAAATTATATTTTGAAATAACTCTAGGCAATTGGCTGAACATTCCTACATTGTTACTTCTCTAATAAAATATGAGATAATTAGTTTAAAAGGAGATCTTTATGTCATTGAGGGAAAGGGACTTCATCTTAATTCAATATTTCAGTAAAATTGATGAGAGAGTATGTATAACAATCTTATCCTTCTGAGACCCTCAAAAGGCCCTATAAATAAAGCATAGATGCCTGCTAGCTATATCAAGAGGTACTGCAAGTGATTTACCAACGTTGTATAGGATGACTTTAGGGAGTCCACACTTGAGATAAAATAAGCTACAAGGTCTTGATTTCTGCAAAAGTCAGGGTCCAGTATTTTCCAGATATGTTCTCATTACTCAGAAAGCATATGGAGTTCTTTTCAGACTAATAAGGATTCAAAATTGACCACTCATGATATTCTGTTACTGAAGCAACTTTTGCCTTAAATGGAAAGCATTGATACATTAAGTGATTTATTTAGCTTGATTCTTAACATAAATTGCCATGAACTCCAAGTCAATTTTCTTTCCTCCATAAATACGTAATTTTAAGTCTAGCATTAAGAGATGCCTCCAGCCTTACCTAATATCCCACATATTTTCTAGAAATTTCCATCAATTGATATTTAGTTTAGTATAAGTTTGAAAAGACCTGTTAAATTAAATTCTGTGATCCTGGAGTTGTAACATATTAAACCTGTATTGCATTAGCAAGAGTCAATCAGAGTAGGTATTGTATCTTAGTAGAGGGTTGAGAGATGCGACTGAAGTTTATGACTCCACTGGTGCCTTGAGGTCCAAGGTAGACCGATTCAGAGTCAGGCAGCTAGAGGGACCCTTAACACCCTCAAGGAAGTTGAAAAATAAGAAAGGGGAATAAAGAGCAGAAAAACATATGATTTAACCTTTTGTCCAGCACAATACCTGACCAATCAAATGAAAATGAAAACATCAAAATAACTTATGATTTCTTTCTCCATCTTGAAGCAGAATTATTTCTGGATGTCTCAGAAAGCAATTCACCAGTATATGGATTATCTCATTCTCTGTTTCTTCTCTTATAACTTATTCCTTCTGTTGTCATTTCTCTTTGGGTTAGCTACTCCTTCCAAGAGTGGCAAGAAAGGGTGATAAGGGGATATCCAAAGTTTCCCTCGTCTCCTATAATAGCCTATTGAATAGAAGCAAAAGACTAATTACAATAATTGAATCCAAGGTCTGGAAAGGAATATGGTGATGCAATCTAACCTCCCATCCAATATTAATAATCTCTCCCCAATCTTCAAACTTTAAAATGAAACAAACAAACAACAAACAAAAAACATCTCTGATCTAAAATTTCCCAAAGCAATAAATTCATCACTGCAGTAATTAAAATGATAACAATGACAATGGGATGGTGATTATATAGCTTCTATTGAGTGAAAATGAACTGCACAGTAGACGTGGCCTTAAGTGATGAACAGTGTTTTATGAGGTGGATACTTCATTATTATTCTGTATACACCTCTAATCAATGGGGTACTTTTTCTTTTATGCAAAATAAAATAACAATGGAGAATGTTATCTTTTATACGAAATAGCAATAAGCCTAGTATAACTTACATATTACAATCTGCCATTGTGTTTTGTTTCCCCTCTGCTGCCTGAAAAATGGCTTTCATACAATTGAGCAATGTTCCCTTCAATGTGTTCAGATACTGTCTGAGGTTGGGAACATGGAACTTTATTTAGTTCAGTTATGGGGACTCTAAATAAAGAACAGTTTTTTAATCTTTTGATTAATCCATTGTCATTGGTGATACCATTTGCAATTAAAGTGAAGAATAGTACACATATATGAACCAACATTATTTCTTACAAAACAAACATGTTATTAAAATTCCATGTTATTTGCATCTAACAAGAAGTTAGGGTCAAATCTCAAGATACTTAATTTTGTGACCATATTACATCTGTCAGCCCTTGATATTTGTAAAATAAGTAAGGATACGGTGTGGTGGTGTGTTAGGTATTTTTCTCTTATCTTTGAGATTTTCCTTTTGTAAAAGAGAATTTAAATACTTTTTAAAAATGGAAATCTGATGAAATAGAAGTTGGGACACTCCTTTTGGAATATTTAGCCTAAGGACTATGAATTCACCATAATTTTCATTTGCCATCAAGCTGGAGATTTTAAAGAAAAATTGTCCTCTAACCAGGGTTGTAACAAAAGTGTGAATATGATTTCAGAGACCAGGATGTGTTTATCAATTGCAATTATTGTTCCACACTAATGTAGGGTGTGTATGTGGGAGGTTGGGGGAGGTAGGGGAGGTGGGAAGTATGGGAATCCTTATATTTTTTGTGTAACATTTATGTAATCTAAGTATCTTTTTAAAAAAATTTTTAAAAAGTTGATGGTGAAAATATGCATATAACGTACCATATTTTTACAATGATCACCGCATGACTATTGCACCCCCTGTCTTCCAGAAACGTCCACTGCCCTCTCTCCTGTGGTCTTTTAATCTCATCGTTGTATTCCTGCCATTAAAAGATGCAGTTATATATATATTAAAAAGTTAAGGTCAAATGTTTAAAGATAAGCTCAGTAGTTCAACAAAAACACGATGACAATGTCAGGAAAATACTTAACTTTTAGTATTGAACAGAGGGAAAACACAACAGGGAAAACCTGTTATGATAGAGAGGGAAAGAATTAAATGAAGTCATATTGGGTCTTTTGTTCAACTTGAAGAATCAGCTTTCTACAGTGCTCAGAATGACTCATTAAGTTGTAAATTTATTTTCTTATCAGACTAAGATATATCAAAACACAACAGCTGAATGAATAAATATTTTTAAACATAAATAAATTGCTTTGTCTCTGTGCAATATTATGTTCAATCCCATGGTTCCTTTTTAATACAAAACAGGGCAAAAAGGAAACAAATAATTTTATTCCATGTTTCTCTTAAGAAAAACAATTAATTCAACAAACCATATGTCATTAAAATGCCAGTAAATATTAATATTGAATACAATTACAGTCACGTTTACATTATCTCCCAACTCTCATATCTGCCAGCACCCCATGAGCCAATAGGACATACCCATTATTTTAGGAGTTATCCTCCACCAATACTTGTAAGAATCTGCAGGTATGTTGCTGTATATGGTCTGACATTCCTTAGATCTAATCATTTTTGTGTTCCTGGGTAAGGTCAGTAGTCCACTTTCCTCTAGGACTGCAGGATTAATATCCTGCATCTCTCTGGGAATCCCAGAGATGTATGGAGCCTCACCTGTGTTTAGCCTTTGCTGATGTTTTTGATCTTTCATGTTCTAGCTACTGCTTTATGGTCCACTGTGTTTCTGCTCATCTCAGGGCACTCTTTATGCCATTTGCTGAGCTCCTCTGTATGACTAATAACTCAAGTTCCTTCCAACCTTTTACTTTCAATACCACTTGGATCATAAGACATCACTTTTTTCTGCAGTGACAACTTGTGATTTCAAGGCTCATTTCTCTCCCTGACTGGTAGAAAACTGTCTTCATTGTGTCTACTTCTCTAAGGTAGGAGCAAGACAGCGGAGCTCTTTATGCCCTTGATATCTACATATATATAAACATATAAATATAAATGTGTATTAATACTAGTCAGATGTAATGATATAAAGTAAGTATTATTTGTATCATATAAAGCATTTAAATTTATCTCACAGTCTTCTCAATTTCAAGACAGTGAGGTACTCAGGGATGGATGTCTGCATTGAAAAAATAACTTTCAAGATAGAGATAAAGATGCTGAATCACATTTATTCAAGTTGTACTATGTGACCGACATTGTTTCAGTTGCTGTTGAGTAAGAGAAGGGAATGTAAAACTTCCAGCCTAAAGCCTTAAGGGAATTGCCATCTTATTGAGAGGACAGCATTTACCCACAAAGTAGTTATTTGCACTAACAGTGCTGTGGACAAGCATCAGAAGTACTGAGTGAGAATCTTAAAAATACAAATTAAGTCTCCATTAAGACGCAGTAATCAGAATTTTCTGAGGTAAACTCAGGCATATGCATTTACAAACATCCTACAGGAGATTCTGACCTATGTCCTAAGTACTGCATTGTACGTTGTAGGCAATGTGTAACTCACAAGAGTTTTGCCTTTCTTCTCAGTACACTAAAAAACTTCATCATAATTCAACAAATGTGGTCCAAAGATTCCATCATTTATCTAAAACTTAATGAAATGACTGCCAAGAACTGTCCTGTATAGCTGGCTTGCTGGAATTTCTGAGTTCAATCAAGGTTTTTCCAAGTCATCATCATTTGATGCCTCGTAGGATCTCTTTTTTTCTCTTGTCATAACTGGGTGGAACATCAACGTGTTGGGCTGGTTGGAAGTTCCCAGACAGTAATAGGCATTCAGAAATTTTCAGGGTAGTTGGGACTCATATCTCATTCAAGAAGATTTGGGCAGAGAGGGAATGGAGAAAGCTAGGACCCACCCTCTTCCAACTCCAAAATTCCCAAGACAGAGTTACCTACCCTTTCCCCATATGGACTCAACACATCCTCTCAATACAAAGAAGGTAAGAGATTTAGAATGTCTCCATTTGAGAAAGTGGTCCCGGGAAGCATTTAGGTACCAATTGCCTATGGCTTAATATGTGAATTGGCCACTCTATGAGAATTTGGACTATCATAGGTGTATTATTTAAAGACTGCTGTAATTTTATTGTAAAGCATTTTGCTTGTCTGGATTCTTTGAATATTCAATTACCTCATATTTACTAATACACACACATACATTTAATAAATTTGATTTAAAAAAACAAATCCTTCTCCACCCAAATAATTTCAACACAGACATCATTGTCTGCAATATATTGGCTCTGCATGAAGTTTAAGAATTGAATCATGGACTCCTAAAAATGACATACTTTCTTTAAAAACAGTTGAAATTTAAGAGGTAGAAAGCTCAGGTTTAACAGCTAGAATCACTCAGTGAATTTTCATTTATTTGAGTTTACTAAATAAAAATATATCTATTGTCCATCGTACACAGACTAAAACCACTCTTTTGGATGAGTGATTAATCAAAGCTTTACCTAAGTCCATAAAGGGAAATTGGAGTCAAATCCAATCCAATCACAAACCCTGTTTGCAAATTATAATCCAAATCCTAATCCTTCTAAGGCTCGTTCATCCCTGCTTGAAATGGCATTGCTGTTTTGATTTAAAAACTAGACTCCCAATACATCTTCTATGGGTGATTGCTGTTTCTTTGTATCATTAAACACAGAGCCTTCCAAATGATTTTTCTTCCTAAAATGCACTCTTAAACAAAGCTGACTATTCAGCTTGCCTGAAGATGGGAAGGCATGTGCTTTACTATTCAGCTGCTTAAAAGAAAACATAGTTAAAATATTTCTAGTTCAGTATAACTCAATTTTCAGGTACAATTTTTATGGATGACCTGAAACTGATGTAAGTACATGTCTGATATCCCTTATAGGTGTGTGTTTTGGTCAGCCACAGGTGTGCCTTTTGAAATACACCAAAGACTGGTCGGTCTTTATAAAGGGTATTTATTTGGGGTAGAAGCTTACAGTTACCAGGCCACAAAGCATAAAGTTCTTCCCTCACCAAAGTCCACGTGTTGGAACAAGATGGCTACCGACGTCTGCCAGGGCTCAGGCCTTTGGGTTCCTCTGATCCCGGGGCTGCGTTTCTCTCCGGGCTTAGCTTCTGTTTCCTCCACAAGTTCAGCTGTAGACCATGAGGCTCTCTACGTTGCATCTCTCCACAAGGCCAGCTGTAGACTATCCGGCCATTGGCTCACTCCACCATCAGAACTGCTTCTCCAAATCTGCTTCTCCAAATCTCTGCAACTCAGATCTGCTGCCTAGCCTTTATACTTGAGACCACCCCACTGAGGGGTGGGGCCCAACACCCTCCTGACGTGGCCCAGTTAATGCCCTTATCATAACTTAATCATGCCCAGATGAACAGATTAGCTTATAAGAATAATGCAATTTATATTTTTGGGATTCATAATTAAATAAAACTCTGAAACCATTACAGTGTGATATCCCTAAATACTGGTAATTCTTAATTCTGCCGCTGAAGTAGAGTGTAATAGTGTTTAGGAAAAAACAAACTTGTGTGTGAAATTAAAGAGAGTGGTATCTGCTGGGCTTTGGACCTGGTTCGATGGGTACTGGTCTCCTAGCCATACTCCTGGATTGAGATGGGTCTGGAAGATGCTTTGGCTTCTCCCCTCCCAACATGGCAAGCTTTTACACATCTTTAAATATCCACATAAAATAGTATTTTCTCATAAAGCCTTCCTCTACCGCCAGCTCCTCCCTCTGCATTCCTCGAGCATATGCTGTGGTTGTTGAATGCTGAGTTTGACGCCAGCATGGCTTCAAGCTGCCACCCAAAGTGGAGGTCTGAGCGATTACCGTGTCTTAGCTCTTACATGACCCTTATACAAGGTATCCTGTGAGGTTAGATTCTTGCTGCTGCTTTGTTATGTGGGAGTCACAGAAGTCTGCTGCCTCTAAATTGCAAAGAATCTCAAACCAGGCTGAAAACTTCTTTTGTCTAAGCCAGATACTAGGATCCGATTTGTTACTATGTTCTTATTATCCCAACTGTTTCAGAGATTCTCTAACCCCACTGCTTGTAAACTGTGTTTACCTACCTACTTCCAGGTCCGATGTTTGTTTCCTTTAATTTTTCTGAACTCAAGACTGTTAACTTACCTGGGATCTAGAATTGTCACATATCTCACACTTTACAAACTAAGGACCTGACTGTGATCCACTACCTCTTAGATATTCAACATCCTCCAAAACCTTAATCATGCACTTTCACAAGTAAAACTGATTGTTGTTTTAAATTTTGCTGCACAGATATAAACTGAGATACTCCCATGCATTCAGGAACATGTGAGCACCCTACAAATAAAGGGGAACACAGAATACAAAAAATCTTTGAGGCAATATTTGTGGCTACTC
Source organism: Chaetophractus vellerosus (assembly GCA_004027955.1). Taxonomy (NCBI): domain Eukaryota; kingdom Metazoa; phylum Chordata; class Mammalia; order Cingulata; family Chlamyphoridae; genus Chaetophractus; species Chaetophractus vellerosus. The sequence goes on along the minus strand of PVKH010015424.1, from coordinate 923 downwards.
TTCCACTAGACAGTTTTTTGAGGATATTTTATGGCAGGAGAGGCTGATAGCTAAGACAAAGAGAATTAATATTAAAAGGAAAAAAACTCTGGATCATAAGACCAAAGAAATAGTATAAAGTCATTCTGAGACTGAGGCATGAACTGTTGAAGATTGTAATAGCTCACCGGGCCATGTTGTAATAAGCATGATAAAATAGGGCAAGTGTTTTCCTTTTCTTTTTATATTTTGTTGGTTTTTCTTCTTACGTAAAGGCATGAGGCAGATTATATTAAACAGAGTCTTAAACACTGCCAGATGCAAGAAACTGGCTGCACATTGCAGCTGTAACTTTAGAACCAAAGGAATGCCTTTATATATGTTTAATATAGTGTGGGTGGGGGGCAGAGATAGTTATTATAAATATATACCCTGACCCACTATGCACTGTGCCAGCAGTTACCTATGACAGAAAGCTTATAAGCAAATTTGGTGCATTTTTTTTTTTTTGGAATGGGAGCTCTTTCATGTAAATAATTCATTTAACTTATTATCTGTTTTTTTGGTTCAATATATATTTTTATTTTATTAAAGATACTTAGATTACATAAATGTTACGCAAAAATACAGGGATTTTCATATGTCCCGATCCCCACACCTTCCTCATCTTGTCACATAAACAACATCCTTCATTAGTGTGGCACATTCATTGCAATTGATAAACACATCCTGGGGCATTGCCACTGAGCATGGACCATAGTTCACACTGTAGTTTAGACTCTCTCCCACACACAATTCTGCAGGTTATGGGAAGATATATAATGGCCTATATGTGCCATTGCAATGTCATTCAGGACTATTCCCAAGTCTGAAAAAAGCCCCCATATTACATTTGTTTTAACCTCTCCCTGCCCCTAGAGCCTCCAGTGGCCACTGCCTCCACA
>PVKH010015422.1:0-16098 GCA_004027955.1 Chaetophractus vellerosus | reverse complement strand
ATTCCCCAGATAAGTAGCAACATGCCCCTGAGTACAGGGGCAGTGACTGGCAAAGGAGGATAATCCATTGATGGGCCCCTGTTATTGATGACTAGCCTTATGAGTCATTGCTGTTGAAATTGAAATAGCCTAGAGTTAAGGGATGCCTAAGAGTTGCCTCTGGAGAACCTCCTTGTTGCTCAAATGTGGCCTCTCTCTAAGCCAAACTCAGAATATGAATACTTTACCTTCCTCCCAGCATGGGACATGACTCCCGGGGATGAGCCTCCTGGCAATGAGGGATTACTAACAAATGCCAACGGGCAGTAAAACTGGGAAGAGACTTCAAATAAAAGGGGGAAACTGTAAAGACAAATGAGTTCATAGGGCTAAGAGACTTCAAAATGTGTTGGGAGGGCAATCCAAGGGTAACACTTATGCAAGTCCCAGTAGGACCTCCTAGACTACCAATATGGAAATCACCCCAAACAGAGGGTCCCCAGAGGTCTTTGGAGATATCCAGGTCCTATACCAGGGCAGATAATCCCAGAGTTTGGTGCCTTAATAGTGGGCCCTAACTTGGAATTCTTGCTTCTGAGAGTAATAGAAACTGACCAAAATATGTCTATACTGCACATGGTCCAAATGTCTCTTCTATTCAAACCTATATTTGATGCCAGAGTTTTAGGTGTACTTCCATAGACCAGAGACTACAGGCTGAGCATAAGCCAACCAGGTCCAGAAACTCTGTGGACCTGCAACTCCTATGCTACAACTCAATGGACTCAACCAGGACACCTAGTTGTGAGTTGACAATGGAAGATGGCTATGCAGGGGAATCCAGAGAGCCTGCAGCTGCAGGCAGGATAATCCCTTCCATTGTGGAGGGGACATCACCATTCCCGACTTCTTGGGATTGGGGGAAGAACTATGGACTAGAATGGACTTGTTGGAGTCCTGATATAGACTTATGATATACGCAATAGAAGACATTGCAAAATTATGTGGAGCCAGGGTCACTGGACACTTTGGGAGCAGGGTGAGGGAAGAGCAATTGCAATGTGGGTTTTTTTTATTTTTTAATTTTTTAAAAATATTTTTATTATTTTATTTTATTTGGTGGGGGGGACCTGGGAATTGTCATGGATAATGCTGCAATGGAGGATGTGGGCCAGTTTGTATGATCATGTATCATTCAGAACTGTAAGGGAGAGAGAGTTGTCTATGGCCTGAACTGTGATCTATGCTTGATGGCAAAGCCCCAAAATGTGTATATCTATCAGAGGTGTTATGCCACACTGAGGGATGTGCATGTGGGGGGTTGTTGGAGGGGTGGGGGGTGGCATATGGGTACTCCTGGAATCTCTGTGTAACATTTATGTAATCAATGTATCCTAAAAATATATATAGATATATAAAAAATAAATAAATAATTAATTTAAAAAAAGTCAACCCATTTCTGGTGCATGGAATTGGCAGCTTTTTGGCAAACTAAAGTAATTTCCTAATTTATTCTAGTGATTAACATCATACTAATACCAAAACCAGGTAAAGACACCACAATAAAATTATGGACCTATATCCCTTATGAACATTTATTCATGACTACTCACAAAATTCTAACAGAATTCAAGAGCATGTTAAAGGAATTATAAATGATTATCAATTGAGATTTACTCCAAGTATGCAATGGTGGTTCCATATAAGAAAATCAAGCAATATAATGCAACAAATTAATACAATGAAGTTAAAAAAAAACATAAAAAGTAAAATAAAAACATGAGCATCTAAATTGATACAGAAAAAAAATTTGGAAAAATCCAGCACATTTCTCATAAAAACACTGAAAATAGTAGGAATCTTAGGAAATTAACTCAAAATGATAAATGCCATATATGAAAATAACACAGCTAACATCATATTCAGTGACAAGACATGGATGATTGCTGAGGATAACAGATAATGCAACATTTGTTCCTCTAGGGGACTAATTTCCAAGGAAGATTGCCTGACATGATGCCAAGGAGGAAAGTTTAATGACAAATATATCTGTGTCTGTTTTCTAACAGAAAATTGCCTTTCCCTTAGAAGCCACATAATGTTGAGCAGCATTTTAGGCATTCGTTTGTGATGTACTAATTTATGGAAAAAGAATAGATATTTCTAGAGAAATGCTTAATTAATCAGTGCCAGAAAGTCCAAATCTCTAACAACCATGGCTGTAATAATGTATTTTTCAAAATGAAATAATTTATTATTTAAAAGTGTGACACTATCATTGGATGGAACATTGTTCATTATACAAAAATAATTAAACAACAAAATTCAAAGAAGAAAATGGAAATAATTCATAAATGTTATTTTGAGATATATTTTCTTAAAAGTATTTTCCTTTTTCCATATAAAGCTTCTTTATATTTATGTTTATGTATTTATACATTTTTATCACAGCCGAATTTTCAGTCATTTTTATTTAATATTGTTCATTAAGTATTTATTATACACTTTGACCTATGTTAATAAAGACAATTGAGGGAGGAAGATGTGACTCAAGAGATTGGGCTCTGGTCTACCATATAGGAAGTCCCAGGTTCACTTCCCATGGCCACCTGGTGAAAGGCAAGCTGACCCACGTGGTGAGCTGGCCCATGAGGAGTGCTGGCTCACATGGAGTGCAGGCTCATGCCGAGTGCTGATGCAGCAAGAAGATGCAACAAAAAAAGACATAGAAGAGAGACAATAAGAGTTGCAGCAGATCAGGGAGGTAAAGTGGCACAAGAATGTGAGCACCTCTCTCCACTCTGGAAGGTCCCAGGACCAGTTCCTGGTGCTGCTTAAAAAGAAGACAAGCAGACACAGAAGAACACACAGAGAGCAGACTGTGAGAGCAAAAACAACGGGAGCAGGGAGAGAAATAAATAAATAAATAAATCTAAAACAAAAAAGATACTTGTAAAATCCACAATCTCAATTATTTGGCATTGACTGATGCAATGTAACTAACTTCTTTTTAGGAAAGTGCACCAGCTGATGAATGGGCATTTTTGAGGCATCACAAGGAAAATGTGCAATTTCTCTAGTCAGATTAGGGAGTATCAAATAAGTCATCAACACAGCAAATGTATTGTTTTATTCAGCCACAACCTTGTTTGTCCAACTTCTTTTTATTATTATAGTGTACTAGATTTTAATATGCTAAAAGAAATAGGAGAGAATAAAGTAAAAATAATTTTTGAGATGAGTAAAGCTTTTTATAATTTTATTAATGGCCTAAAGCTTCTTTCTTCTATATACAACTAGATGAAATCCATTCTTGTGAGTCTTTCATTAATTATTAGTAAAGAAACCAATTTTCCTGTATATTTAGAAGAAACTGGTACAAGAAAAACTTTATGGCAGAATTTCAGGAGATAATCTTATGTTATGGATTAAAGAATTACAAAATAATATACTATATATTTGATGAACTTTTGAATGTACAATTATTCAATTCATCAAAAATTCAAAGATACTGAGGAATGTTTTTCTGCAGATTAAAAAGCCAGCATCAACGTATTTCATAATGGGTGACTATGTGGTTTAATAAGTTAAATCTTAATACCACTTCAATAATGTCTGCTCACTCCTTGAATACCACCATGAAGGAGTTTGTCTCCCAGTACTGAAATCATTTTATAGTTATTAAGTGTACCTTCAAATAATATAATTAATAGTCAAATAGAAAATAATTTACAAAACTTTTTATGAATAATCTTTTTTGTTCAATCTTTGTTGATGGGATTGCAATATATGATCTATTGAAATTGGAGTGATAAATGATTTTACTAACAATCTTGATTTGCTTGAGCTTCCATTTTATCCAGGGAGTTATGAAGAAGAAATGGAGGTTAACTGAAGCAAGATGACATACCAATAATCCTTTACAGTGTTGATAAAACTCCCTGCCCCAACCTAAGGAGAGGAAATGTAACAAATAGTTCAAGCTGACCCCAGCAAGGCTTACAAATCTTCACCACAACCTTACACCAACATCCTGCGTGCTGATTAACAAACTGGGCCTCAAGGACACCCTGTCCAAACAGCCCCATAGCCTTATAAAGCACATAAAGTAAATACCAAAAATAAATCATGTCTGCCTTATCCCTCCTCACTCCCTCCCACCATACCTTCCTCTTCTCTCAAGAAGCCATATAAACTAACTCTCAAATCAAACTTTTGAGTAGAAAATGCTTTTGGTGCTTCTCCTGCATTAATGCAACTTTAGCTTAATAAATTTACTCTGCACCCCTTTTTAAATTCTATTTGTTTTATTTTCTGAACAACAATCTCTAATAGTAAACATGTTGGCAGAAGATCAGGAGTAAGAAACAGAAAGGAACTATGACTTATTTGCTACATTTCAACAAAATTAGTACTTTATCCTGACAATTATTCAATGTCATTATTATTTTAAATTATATTTCTGCTTTTAATTCTCCCAATTTTTGAAGTGATTTGAAGCTCTGTAAAGTATATAATTTTCTGGAAAATTGGAATTATTATTATGTGTATACTCTCACTCCCATCTCCAGAATACAAAGCCCTAATTTTCTAATAGTTCTACTTTTCACATTTGTATTTATATCTTTATATTTACAAGTGTACACTTTTACATCCTTTCACTATGCATCCATTTCTTATAGACATCATATAGTTGGGTCTTACTTTGTAATAAAATTAATTACAGGCCTTTAATTGGAGTGTTTATACATCTTACTCTTAAAATCATTAATAAGGTGCTATTTTCATTTTATGACATATTTAAGAGGGGCCTGGGTGGTCCTTGGCTGGGTTCATTAGCTCAGCAAGGCAGAATAGACACACACATATAACTAGGCTAGCAGAGAAAAATGAATCTCCATGGTTGGATGTGCAGCTCAGAACTTGTGTTTTTATTTGCCAGTACAGAACTGCTGATCCTCATTATCATGGCCCATGACTGCTATGTGGCCATCTTCTATCCCCTGCACTACACTGTGATCATGGGCCCTCAGGTCTGTGTCCAGATGACTCTGGACTCTGTACTCAGTAGCATGCTCTATGCAGTATTCCACATGGGCAATGTATTCTGGCTGCCCTTCTGTCAGCCCAACATGGTCCATGAGTTCTTCTATGACATTCCCTGTCTGCTGAATCTCTACTGTTCTGATACTTTAAGCAATGAAATTTTAATTTTTTTCTCTGCTGTGGTGGTTGCTGGTGGCTCTTTTGCCTTTGTTACCATTTCTTATAGTCACAATTTTCTACTGTGCTCAGGTTTCCAACCAGGAGAGATTGAAGAAAAGCTTTTTTCACCTGTGTCCCTCACATCCTGCTGGTGACCATCATTCTCAGCTCAGATACTGCTGTGTATATGAAGCCAACCTCCAGCTCATCCACAATTCAGGATATGCTCACTTCTGTGTTCTATTCTATAATCCCTCCTTTCTTAAATCCTATAATTTATAGTCTTAGAAACAAGCAAATAAAAGAGGCTGTAGAGAAAATTATGAGCAAAAGTCTTCATTCAGGGGAATGATAGGATAATTACTTCAAGAGATTTCCATGTTGATGAGTTAACATTTGAGATGATTCAATATTAACATTATTGCCTATTTTCAAATTTGGGGGTCTTAACATGAGAACTAAGGGATAGTCATATTATGTATCAGATAGAAACAACAAAAACATGTTTCATTTAGAAGCCTTACATCATAAAATTGCACATGCTGTTACCTGAAACAGGTTCCTTCAGGCTATTTGCTAAAGCTTCCTTGCTAAATAAGTTTCTTTGCAACTGTTATTTAAATCTAGAGGATCATAGATTAGAAGAGCAATATATTAAAGTTACCTGTACTATTTATGCAATTATAAAACTGAATCAACTATTCATTCATAAATGTAAAATAACCCTAAAACATAAATAATAACTTTTATCTTAATAAAAGAGAAGCATCTGACAAAGGTGTGGTTTGTAAGAATCATCAATAATATTTCATCCAGTTTTTCATAGTATGGAGGGATAGATTTTCAATAAAACATTTTGATCAATGTAAAAAATATTATTTACAAACTATTTTTCAGTGGTAAATTTAGAACATTTGTGATTAAGATTATTTGTTAGAAGGTATTCGAATCCTCATTACAAGAATACAAAAATAAGGTAAATGTATAGATATTTCAATTACAAAGCTTCTGATTCATTGTTTCAAAATATTAAGAAATAATATATTGGAAATATGAATTTAAGAAGAGCTTCATATGGGTTTTACCCATATGAAGGTCCATAATCCCTACAGAAATGCTTGATATATGCACAATAGTTTCTAGTGAGTGAAAAATAATTGGCCATATTGAATAAATATATCTAAAACTTATGTCTTATTCAGAATTCTGTATTCAGTTTCTTGATCTGTACATTGGGAACATTATTGCACTACCTAAAAACAGCACTACCACTACCCTTATTTCTACAATTATTATTATCCCTTAATTGATGAAATAAAATGCTTTGCAAACTATTATGCTGTGTGAATTTATTTTTACTGCACATCATTTTCACTAAAGTGATACTATTGTTACTGGAGATAGTGTCCAGGTGTCTAGGTTCCTGGCTTTGGAAAAAGAAAGAATTCAAGGATGAGTCATAAATTAATTAAACAAGCATAGAATTTATTGGGAAGTAAGTCAAGAAACCAGAAGTACACCTTCAGGGAAATAAAGGTGGAGAAGGGAGAAAATACAAAGTTCTGCCCTGGGGTCCCATGTTTATGGGGGTACAGGACCCCAGGGTCTGCATTGATGAGCAAGGGTGTGGGGTGCCTAGGGGTGTGGGGATAATTGGCTTCCAGCTGCTGTCCATGGCCTCTGCAGGTCATGTTGACTGGCAGTGATTAGCTTCTGGTCACTGTCCACAATGTGTTTGTTATGTCACTGTCCATAAGATGTGGGGTAACACAGAAACTAGGTGGGTGGGTGGTGGTGATGCCCCTTTCACCCTTTCCCTTTTTCCTGGCTACCTTTTGATAATGCAGCCTTTGTGTGTGTGCTACAAGCTGCAGAGTGTATGTGTTTCTAAGCTGCCCCTTCCTTGCCTGTGTGACTCAGCAGGCTAATGCTAGCAAATGGGCTAATGCCTCAGTTCTCTTACCAGGCTTATTCATTTTCTGTCCCCTTCTTACTGAGGTCCCTCTTCTATCCTGCCTCATTATGTCCCCAAGTTCATGAGTATGCATTTGTCCATTATCTATAGTTGTAATTGTGGGAAATGCATTGTGTAACTCATAATGGGTAAAAAATAATATAATTTAAAATATTAACAGCAAAGTAAATTTAAGTACAGGTTCTCATATATTTCCCACAAAAACAATTTAGACATTTAATTTGGGTCTTTTTTGTCTTCTTGCCTTTAAACTTTAACATATGGAAAAGAGTTATAATAACATTTTAAATTTAATTCTCTGCTAATACATATGCCTCAGTTCTGGTTGATTTTTATTGATTGGCTGTTACACTGATTATGTGTTGGGTTTTCCTTTTTAGTTTGTGTGTGTGTGTCTGTACCTGGTAATCTTTGATTGGACACTGGATACTGTGAATTTTACATTTTGGGTTTTGGATATATTGTAGTCCTATAAATATACTTGAACTTTCTTCATATTCACAATTAAGTTATTTGTACACAATCTCTTCCTTTTTGGCCTTCATTTAATTGCTTATTATAGGGCTAATTAACTAAGGCCAGAGCTCCCTGAATATTTCATCACATGTTCTCTTTTATATATGGGCCCAATATCTGCCGATAATTCCCTCAAAATTTGGCTAAGATAATATAACTAAATGCTATGTTTGAACTTTATTTTCCTTGGATGCCACATGGACACAGTTGGTATCAAATTAAAATGAATCAATTGTTTTCCTGAGTGATTCAATTAAACCACTAAGTGATGGCATAGATGATAAATATCATAATAACCAATATGGCCATAAGTCTAAATGATGCACAGCATGATAACTAGGATAGGATGTTCCTGGCTGAACAATGAAACTGTTGGCCTTTTGTAGCTGTTATCCATTTTGTCCATATATTTACAGAAATAGAAATTAGAGAGAAACTATGGAATATATGTTAGAATTTGCAATTTTCCCCACTTCCCAAACCTTACAAGGAAGGCTTACTATTGAACCCCAATTTTTCAATTTGTTTTCAAATTTCCTGATGATTTTTACATTGTAAATCTCAGAAACTACTAAGCAACCACTATTGTTCATTGGTGCCAAAATTGTACTATACAACCATGCTATAAAAGTATTTCAACCAAAAATGAATTGGTTTCCTCTAGTAATTCTTGGGTTTGTGGCACAAAAGTAAGTATTGGTTGTTCTACACAATTGGAACTTATGTTTTTTTAAAAGCATATTGATGTCTACCTTCAGGATAGTATTAATAAGTTGAAATGAGCTGAAGGGTGGGTGAGACTGGAATATATATATTATGATATGGCATACAACAGTAGGTTGAAACTGAAATTCCTCATGAGAGAAAATCTTTTATCCCTTTTAGTATATTTATGTATTCTGAAAATCCTAGATAATATCTGTGTTCTGTGAAAGTCTCCATTCACAAGAGACTTGTAGGTAAAATAAGTCTTTTAACATTTAATGTTTTTAATTCATGCTCTTTCTTTGTCCCCAAGGTTTACCCACAAGGATTTTGAACTCCTTGATATTAGAGAGGACATGACATCCTTACACTAAAACTGTACTAATTAACTGTATTAATTCCCATGTTCCTATTGCACAAGATTTCTTATTGTAAAAACACCTCAACAAAAACAAAACCACACCAAAACGTCTATAAGATGGATGCCTAGCAATAGCAAATAAAATAAAACTTGTCTTTAATTTTAGAAATAAAGCTTATATTTCAATTTTCTGTCCAATCTAATTCATCACAAGTCCTTTTTTAGTGCTACTCTTCTGTAGGATTCAGTAAATTCATAGCTATTAGGAAACTTACATAAAGTAGAGTTTGCCTCACATTTTCTGGAATATTGGGTAGTTTCTCTAGGTCTAACTGGGTTCTTTGCAAACAGTCTTCACCAGATGCAGTTATGATTCCTTCAATATAGAAATTACTTTCTGAATCTGACCACATTTAATCATAGTACCTTTTAAAGTTACCTCTTTGGTTAATTATACTCATGAAGTAATTTTGAGGAAAATAAGAATAAACTTTAAAAAATAAAACATATAAACCAGTTATTATGCTCTAAAAATTCTTAAGGATCATAATGATTTACTCTTATAAATACAATATGACTATTTCAGTCAAAAAGGAAAAGGGCTTTTCTATAAATCTGTAGAGAAAAATATATAAATTTATTTATATATTTATGTATATAAAACATAAAATAATTTAAATAAGATATGAATCTCTGGACATAACATATGGCAATAAATTAAATTCATCAAAGTTTTTGTAAAAAATGCCTTTGTTCAAATTTGACTTACTATTTGCTTTCTGATTTAAATTCAGTAATATTTGGGCATGAAGGCTTTCAGATACTTGAGATATAATATGCAAAATTTAACTCAGAATATTGTTCCACAATATGAGCCTTGGAAAGGGGAAGGCCCCTCATCTAAACAAGGTTTATATGCTATATTGATCTTCTAACAGTTATACATTTGTAGTTTCTGAAGTAACTTGTGGAAGTGCAAATTCCCAGGAAGTTCAGAGATAGTGGTTTACAAAGCTAATTGTTTCTTATGAGGTAGGGGGAGAAAGAAAGAAAAGGAGGAGACAAAGAATAAGATAGTTGCATTTTGACTAACATTACAATGACAATCATAAAAGTGAGTTGTCCAAATTTTTTTGTATAAGCTCAACAAAATGCTTTAATTTTACTTTCTGAAAAGGGGCTTAACAATAGAATTGGTCTAAATTATTTCCTGACCAAATAATATGGTGTATGTAGTCTGTGTAACACCTTCTGTTCCCTAAGGCACAAATGTTAAAATTTAAATACCATGCTGATATTTGCCCATAGTGGGACATACCAACCCATCACAACTTTTCCCATGATTTGGACTTGATCAAAGTAGGATGAGGAAGGTGCACTAAAGAAATATTAGTTAGGTTTCTTGGTCTTATTTCTTGCTATTGTGAGGTTGAAGATGGGGAAGCATTGTATTCCTCTAGGTTCTTGGCTATGTTGCATAAATGAATTTTAGTTTAATTAGGCCAATAAAAAAATTTATTGGGAAAAGGGGGAAAGAACAGAGCTGGCTGAGAAATAGAAGAGAAAGATGGAAATACACACCAAGGTTTGGTGTGGGCTCCTCTAGGCAGAGAGAGCAAGCTCTGCCTTGTGTGGTTACCTTTTAAACTGTTCATTATTCCTCCCCCTTGCTAATGATAAGGGGGTGGGGTCCAGCTGCTATTGGTTACTCCACCAAAGTTAGAGGCCAATTGTGAGGCCTGTTTGGAATATCCAGGGCCAATGGGGAAGGGGGGGTCTGAAAAAGAGAATCAGGGAGCTCAAGGTTAAACTCAAAGTCTCAGTGAGGCCTTGCAGCCATGTTGTTGGTCAGCCATGTTGTGGCTCATCTCCTCATTTCCCTGAATAACTTGCCTCAACTCCCCCTTCAGAGAGTTCACACCCTTATTCTTAAGGAGGGGCTGAGGGGCAACGATCATTCTTCTGCAGTTACTTCCTGCCAATTAGGGCGGTAGTCCCTGCCTGACAGGGCATAAACTTCTCTGGCTATTTTATTGAGGTTGTGGAAAGATAGGTCTGACACTGTGGTTGGAACTGAATGATATCCCCAAGTAACTAAGATCTTGTTTTGGAAGGCAGAGATCCTGGGAGATCATAAACTTAGATAGAATTTTGAAGAGATATAGCCCCAATAAAAGGATACAGAAGATGGTGATAAGTGGGTTGAAAAAGTGGTCCAGCTATGACATACTAGACCATGAGAGTGAGAAAGTCCAGGTGCCTTCACAGGCTGCATCCCCCTGAAGATGGTGGGTTTCATTTTGCAGGTTTCAAATGCTGTCTAGGACAATTCCAGAGTGATTTATATAGAAACAGCATTTTCCCTTAAAAAATAGGCACGTTTCCCCTTGTGCTGCTGTAAGCATGTTTAGGGCTCTGCAATTTTCAGCATCACAGAAACATGAGAGTCTGTTTGCTGTCTTAGGACTTTTAAGGTACAGCTAGTTTCTTCTATGCTGTTAGCTCTAGGGATACTGTAATAGATAATGGGGTTCGGTATTAATTGCAAATCCCAGTTTTCCATGGTGGTGGTTATGCCTAAGACAGCTAAGAGAGGGATGAGAAGAGGCATTTCCCTTTTAAGTTATTTTATAGGGAGAAACTACAGGAAATGAAAACAAGTAAGATTTCTTAAGGGGTTTCTGACTTATCTTCCCCCTAGCAATAGGCGTTTGGGCTAGAATTAGAGTGAACAGCTGGCTGTTCACACAGACACTAATTGGCTTTGTCACTTGAAGAGGTATTTTAGACCATCCAATGTCACTCGTACATCCCATCAGGTGTTTCTGGTGAGTTGGTACTTCCTTAGGCAGCTGGCTTTACTTGGGATAAGTGCACCCAGGTGGCAGTTCCTTTAACTTTAAAAGCTGTGGGATTGATCAGAACCACAGAGTAAGGTCCTTCCCATTATGGCTCTAATTGAGAGTGAAGCCTGTTCTCCTGCCAGGTTTTGATAAGAACCTGGTTTCCAGGTCCTAGGTGAGGAAAGGTTACCCCCAGGCCATCTTGAAGGGGATAACTGAAGTGAGTCCTAGCCACCTCAGTTGCAATTTCACTTCTGGTGGGGAAATGCTTAGCCCTGGCAGGATGGCATGTGGGTTTGCCAATCCTCCCCAGGGTATGGGTGGAACAAGCTCTGGAATAAATTGCACATTTTTTAAATGGGCTGTTTGTCTTTTTATTTTCAAGATGTAAGATTTCTTTGTTCATCCTAGTTATTGGGAGCTTCTTGGATAGATGGTTACCAAATATTTTCTCCCATTGAGTGGGCTGCCTTTTCATTTTCTTTACAAATTCCTTTAGGAGTACAACATATGTTATTTTAAGGCAGTCCCATCTATCTAATTTTTCTTTCATTGCTCTTGCTTTAGGTGTAAAGTTTATGAAACTGTTTCTTACTACAAGATCTTGTAGATGCTGCCTACATTATCTTCTAGGTTTTGGCTCTTATAATTAGGTCTTTGATCCATCTTGAGTTAATTTTTGTACAGAGAGTGAGATGGCATTCCTCTCTTATTCTTTTGGATATGGATATCCAGTTCTCTAAGCACCATTTGTTGAAGAGGCCATTCTGTTCCAGTTCAGTGAGCTTGGTGGCCTTGTTGAATATCAGTTGACTGTATATGCAAGAATCTATATTAGAACACTCAATTTTGTTCCATTGGTATGCTTATCCTTGTGTCAATACCATGCAGTTTTGACCATTGTACTTTTGTAGTAAGTGTCAATCATAAGCTTTATTTATTGGGACTTACAGAAAGAAGAGAATACCTCTGGTGGCACACAGTCCAGAGACTGAAGATAGTGCTTAACAAAGGGGTGGGAAAATGAGGGGAATTATAGGGTCTCCAAATAAAGTCATTTTATAACAGAGTTTCTGCTAGGGTCACATGGTGATGTTATTCTAGGAAGGCATTGTATATACCAGAAAAAATTACAGTCTATGATACCATCTGTATACTATTTTCCTGTGAGGAGTTTTGTTCTGTTTTAATTTTTGTGCAGGGGCATGCAGGCAGCTGCATACTGCAGACTGAGTTTCCCTTAGGGAGGGGAATTCAAGGTCAGGGACCTACTGGACCCCCACAATCCACCCCTATGCAACAGTCTTTGTTGCCCACAGGACACAGGCTGCATTTATATATCATAACAACAGTATAACATACAACAGAATACAAAAAGTCCTCCATCAAAAGCTAGTAAACTTATAAAGACATGTTGCTAAGGCCAAGAGAAGGAGCTAAACTAACTAGGCATGTGATTAATAGCTAATTTATTAATGCAAATTATGTGCTCTTGCATATGATTTAAAACTTGTGAGATATAATGACAGTGATCAAGAATATACGCATAACATTGAGCATTATTTAATGAGAAGGTTTTGTTCCAAATTTTTCAATGGGTCATATTCTACCATGCCAGCCATGTGTCCCAGTTGTTGAATTTACAGCAGTTACATTTCAAAACAGATTATGCTTGTCTTACTGTACTTAAGTGTATTAGTCAGCCAAAGGGTTGCTGATGCAAAATACAAGATATCTGTTGACTTTAATAAAGGGTATTTATTTGGGGTAGAAGCTTACAGTTACCAAGGCCATAAAGTGTGAGTTACTTCCCTCACCAAACTCTTTTGTCATGTGTTGGAACAAGATGGATGCTGATGTCTGCAAGGGTTGAGGCTTCCTCTTTCTTCTTAAAGTTCCATGGTCCCAGCTTCTTCCAATATCAGGTAGGCTGGGATAAGTCTTGTCCTCTCTGGACTCAGCTGCTTTGGTCTTGCCACAAGGTCAGCTGTAGACTACCAGGATCTCTAGGACTTGTCTCTCTCCATGGGGCTCAATTCTCTCTGGGCAGCTGCTCTCCTCTTGCCACATGATCAGCTGTAATCTCTCAGGTGAATGGCTCATCTCTCTTGCTGGGGCCTCTGCCATGTTTAATTGAGCCTTCTCTCTTTATTCACATATCTGCTTCTCTGTGTATTTACTTCCCAGGACTCTAGCATAAAAATTCCCACCTCCTTTCTCTGAGGTGCAGTTTCTCTGTGAGTCCCTGCCCACCAAGGGGGTGGGGACTCAATGTCCTACTGACATAGCCCAATCAAAGCATCTATCATTATTTAATCAAATAAACATGAAAAATCTGAATCCAATATAATCTACTATGCCCAGGGGAACAGACCAGCTTACAATCTGTTCAGTATCTATTTTTGGAACTTAGTATCTATTTTTGGAATTCATATACAATATCAAACATATACAATAAGCAACACTTTCATTAGTAGATATCAAAGTGCCATTAGTAGATAACAAAGTGACTTTAAAACATACTATGGTATCATACAGGTAGTGTGATTCCTCCAATTTCATTTTTCTTTTTCAATAAGATTTTGGCTATTTGGGTCCCCTTGCCCTTCCAAATAAATTTCAAAATTAGCTTTTCCAATTCAGTAAAAAATGCTGTTTTAATTTTTACTGGGATTTTATTAAATCTGTTGTTAATTTGGGTAGGACATGAACTTAGAATATTCTTCCAATTATTTAGGTGTTTGATTTTCTTTCACAATTTTGTGTAGTTTTGTTGAATACAAGTTCTTTACATCTTTAGTTATGTTTATTCCTAGGTATTTGATTCTTTTTGTTACTACTGTAAATTGAGTTATTTTCTGTATTTCCTCCTCATATTGCTCATTTTGGTGTACAGAAATGAAACTAATTTTTAAGTGTTTCTCATATCCTGCCTCCTTACTGAACTCTTTTATCAGCTCTAGAAGTTTTGTTGTAGATTTCTCAGGGCTTTCTATGTAAAGGATCATGTCATCTGCAAATAGTGAAATTTTTACTTCTTTCCAATTTGGATGTCTTTTTAATATCTCTTTCTTGCCAAGTGCTTGTGCAAGTACTTCTAACACAATGTTAAATAAGAGTGGTGACAGTGGGCATACTTTCTTGTTACAGATCTTAGAGTGAAAGCCTTTAGCATTCTGCCATTGAGTATGATGTAAGCTGTGGCTTTTTTCATACATACCCTTTATCATGTTGAGGAAGTTTCCTTCTATTCTTATCTTTTGAAATGTTTTTATCAAGAAAATTTGCTGTATTTTGTCAAATGTGGATTTTTTGCATCAATAGAGATGATCATGTAATTTTTTTCTTTTGATTTTTTAATATAGTTTATTACATTGATTGATTTCTTATGTTGAACCATCCTTGCATGCCATGGATGAAACCCACTTGTTCATATTGTGTATAATTCATTTTATGTGTTGTGAAATATGATTAGCAAGTATTTCGTTGAGGATTTTAGCTTCAGGGTTCATTAGAGAGATTGGGCTGTAGTTTTCCTTTCTTGTGGCATCTTTATGTGGCTTTGGTATTAGGGTGATGTTGGCAACATAGAATAAATTAGACAATGTTCCCTCCATTTTTTTGGAAGAGTTTAAGCAGGATTGAGGTTGGTTCTTTCCAGAGAGATTGTTAGAATTCACTTGTGAAGTCATCCAGTCCTGAGATCTTCTTAGATGGGAGGATTTTGATGGCTGATTCTATCTCTTTACTTGTGATTGGTCTGTTGCATTTATCAATTTCTTCTTTCATCAATGTAGGCTCCTTGTGCATTTCCAGAAGTTTGTTGTTTTCATGTAAGTTATCTAACATTTTGGCATACAATTTTTCAAAATATTCTCTTATGATACCGTTCATTTCTGTGGGATCAGTTATGATATCCCCTCTCTCATTTTTATTCTATGAATTTGCATCTGCTCTCATTTTCTTTGTTAGTCTAACAAAGGGTTTGTCACTTTTATTAATCTTCTCAAAGAACCAGCATTTGGTTTGGTTAGGTTAATTTTTTTTAAATTTTATTATATATCCCCCCCTTTCTGCTTGTTCTTGCTGTGTTGATTTTTGCACTCTTCTGTGTCTGCTTTGTCTCCCCCCCCCCATTGCGGGGACCCACTGAGTCAGCTCACCATGTGGTGTCTTTTGCCTGCTCTCAGGAGGTCCTGCCTGCTCACAGGTGGCTTGTCCTGCTCACGGACAGCTTGCCCTGCCCGCAGGAGCTTGCCCTGCCCATGGTGGCTTTGCCCTGTCATGGCAGCTTGCCTTCTCAGGGTGGTCTTTCCACTCAAGGAGGCCCCAGGAACTGAACCTGGGGCCTCCCATGTGGTAAACCAGTGCCCTACCATTGAGCTACAGCTGGCCCCTTAATTTTTTATAGTCCTTTTTAATTCTCTATTTCATTTAGTTCTGCTCTAATCTTTGTTATATCCCTTTTTTCTGCTTTTCTTGGGATTAGTTTGCTGTTCTTTTTGCAGTTCCTC
>PVKH010015421.1:0-16097 GCA_004027955.1 Chaetophractus vellerosus | reverse complement strand
GAATGCATTAAATTTATTTAATTATTCCTTATGGGAAAAATTTGTTTGGTACTTGTCATATTTGGTACTTGCTGCACCTCCCAGAACCAATTAACGACAAGCACCGAGGTACCACTATATTCTATGATATACTTACAATAATGCTTTTAAATCCATAACTTTAAAGGTGGTTAACAAAAAAGGAGGGATAGTAATTTTACTATGGCAAATGCAATGAAAAATGTAAGAAAATTAAAAGTTGTAAATCATAAATTAAAATTTCCTTGTTGGAAATCCTCATGTTTAGATTACTGCCTCCCCACACCCCCCAAAAGCATTTATGTTATTCTTGTTGCGTAAGGGGTTGCATTTTTCTGGCTGAAATAATTGTCTCATGCAGCTATTATAGCAAATGGTCAAAATCATCACCATTTACTGTTTGCAACAGATTGAAGCTGGATGGGCCCCAGAAGATCATATCCTAAGAGCGAATCTATTCCTGTACATGTAAATCTTTTGTAGGTGGGAACTTTTGATTGGATTACTTTAGTTAAGGACTTTTGATTAGATTGCATGACATAGGGTGGCTCTTAATCCTCTTACTGGAGTCCTTTATAAATGGGAGAAACATGCAAAGACACAGAAAAACTAGAAGCTGAGAGAGAAGTCACCAGAGGCCAGAAACTTAAATCACTGGAACACAGAACCTAAAAGGAGGCCACTGAAGTCAGAAGCTGAAAGCAACAAGGTCTAAAGGAGAGAGGAGAGAGATGAGCGAATGCCACCTTGTCCCTGATTGATAAATGTGTTGACCCATTAGAGCTCAAAGAGACTGGAAGTATTTCCAGATAAGAAAAATATGGAAGGCAATCTTGAAAGACAACAATTAAAATGAGTTTTATTTAAGATATAATAGGTAATATTTATATTTCAGAGGCAGGGAGAATTCCAGGCCAGGAGACACTGGTCAATAGAAGCTTGGAGATGGGCAAGATGAGAATGCAGTATACATGAAGAAGCAAACTAATCAGAAATTAAATTTAGCAACACTACTCTTGGTAGCATCTGAGTAGGATTAATAGAGTTGAAAGATTCTGGAAGTGAGGAGATCTGATGATGTGCCTCTGCGGTTAAATGGGGGAAAGGTAGTAAAGCCTTGAACTCAGTTACTTTAAGGGAAATGTAGTACAGGAGACATGTCTGAGAAATATAATGGAGGAAATATGGTCAGGATTTGGCAACCACTTTAAGATGTATTTGCAGCCTGGGTGACTGTGGGAGCAGTAACAGAAGTGAACAAGAGGTGAAAAAAGTTGGGGTAGGAGAAGAGGCTTTGGCGTCTAGGCACAACAAAGATTGTTTTTATATTTTTATTATTAAATTTTCAATGCTGATGGGAATTCCAAGAGATGTCTGGCATGGAGTTGAAATTGCAGGACTACAAAGGACTATAATTCCTATACTAAGACAGAGATTTAGGAGTCCTCTGCATAAAGCACAATTACTGGCTCATAACATACTCCTAATAAATGCACGTTGAGATTCAAAACTATGATCACTGAATGAGCTTCTCTAATAAAAACAGTGTGGAAGGAGAAGGAAAAAGTGCTAAGGACAAAACCTTGTGTTACTGTTTTTTTTTTAATGGACTTAAATTTATTTATTTTTATATCAAGGTTACAAATTACTCAGTTAATGCAAGATACTAACCATAATAACAATAAATCCACTTTAGTCAGTGGTTACACTCCCCCCTTATTTTTGTTCATTCCTCAGTCTTGAAGGATTTGGAAAGATGTCCACTCTGCTTCAGGCTGAGAAGGGACATACCTATTATGGGGCAGAGGAATGGGATTGTTTTGCTTACAATTAAAGATACTCCTTGCTTTCGCAGTGGGGCTGGTCCATCATCATTGTTTAGTTAGTTGTCCAGGGAAGGCCCAAAGAACTGGAGAGTGGGAGGTGACCTGCTGGTTTTAAAGGCTCAAGCAGCATAGGAACACTCCAAAGGCTTTAAGTCTCTGAGAAATAAATGAACTAGTAAATTGAAAATTAAAGGTCCAAATAAAAGTAGAAGAATCATGATCAGGGAATTTATAAAGGAGTATAACTATGTTATATTGGTGAAATAGTTTTCATATACTCCCAGATAGAGCCCACTAAGGGGTTGTTGATTTCATGCAGCCATGTGGTTTACTTATAGTCTCTGGACATCCCTAGGCCCTCAGGAGCTCTTTTGTTTGAGGCTTTGTTTACTGTGGCAGTTTGTGAAGTTTAGCTGAGACTTGCATAAGTGTACCCTCTGGAATGATCTACTGACACTCTTTGAAATCTCTAAGCCATAAAAACTCTATTTTATTTACCATTTCCCCTTTTGATCAAGGTCTTTCTCCAAATACATTGCTGAATAATGCTTGGCAATAATCCCTTGGAGCCGGGGAGACTCATCCCTGGGAATCATGTCCCATGCCGGGGGGAAGGTAGTGAGTTTATTTGTGGAGCCTGGCTTAGAGAAAGTCTACACTTGAGCAACAAGGATGTTTTCAGGAGATAATTCTTTGGCATTAATTATAATTAGGCTTAGTTTCATTTTTACAGGAATATGATTCAAAGTACTGATGCATGAGACAACATGGATGAACCTCGAAGACCTTATGTTGAGGGAAAAAAGCAAGACACAAAAGGACAATTAGTATGATCTCACTAATATGAGCTAATTGCAACAAGCAAACCCATAGAGGTAGACTCTAGAAGATAGTGTACCAGAAGATAGAATGAGCGTAGAGAACAGGGAGCTGATGCTTAATGTGTACAGAATTTATAATTAGCGATTGTAATTGTTCGAAATTGCACAGAGGTGATGGTAGTATTTTATTGTGAGTGTCATTAACAGTGCTGAAGAATGTCTGTGGACATGGTTGAAAGGGGAAGTTTGGGGTAGTATATGTTACTAGAAGGAAAGCTAGAAGATAAAACATGGAATTGTATAACACAGTGAACCCTGTTGTGGATGAGGATTGTGGGTAATAATACAAATATAAGAATGTTTTTTCAGCATCTATGAAAAAAGTGCATCATTAATGCGAGGTGTTAATAATAGGGTGGTTTATGGGGAAAATATACCTCAAGCAAAAATAGACTATAGTTAGTAATATTTTAACATTCTTACATCAGTTGTTAGAAAGATACCACACCAATGTTAAGTGTCCACAATAAGGGGATGTGTATGGGAGTGTTATGATTTTTATTTTTAGAAAAATGTCACATGTCACAGAAACAACCAAATTTCCTTGTCAGTTACACTATTTTACTCTGCGGCTTCTCTGAATGTGTATGTGGCTAACTGCAGGTCAAAGCTTCATTTTCAGAAAAAAAAAAGAAAAAAGAAGAAGAAGAGGAGAAGCAAGGCAATTATATACATTATGTTCTACTTGTCAATTAACATAACCCTGGTAAGAAGGTAAAGGTGGGACATGGTCAGGTGTCTCAATGGACAGGGACTGTTGAACATTTTGAACATTATATAGCTCCAAACTTCTATGGGATATAAATGTGTCCTTGCTGCCATAGGTATATTTTCTGGATAGATGGAGGCTTTTCCTTGTCACAAGGCTACTGTCCTCACAATGGCTAAAAAAATATTAAACTTCCCCATCTGGGTAAGTCCTGCTGCTTTTTCAAATAAGATGGCCAAAAGGTCATGAATATGTAAGCCTTGCCTGATTTAAAAAACAGGTTAATAAGCCAGCCCTTAGTCTTAATGCTTGAACCTATGAACAATTACTTTTAGGGAGCGAAAAGAATTATTGTCAAAGAAGAAGAGATTATCAGGGTAGAAGGAGAATGAGGAGAGTATCTCGAGAGCCAGGGAGGAAGAAGACTTCCAGACACTTGGTGCAACAAAAAGTGTGGCATGAATCTGTGAGGTGGGCTTGGATAGACTTAAAGGCCAGTGATTCTGACTCTAATAGGGCCCCAAATCTAGCCCGTTCATCTTCAATATTATAACCCCCACATCCAGATAATTGGAGATAAGAATAAACCCTGATTGTTCCAGAGACTTCTCAGAAAACCTTACAGCACTGCCATGTGTGAGGATGTTTATTCTGCTTCATAAGCTGATGTTTGGGTAGTTTTAATGATTTATGAAGCACTTCAAATACATTATCCCATGTAAACCCTAAATAACTCCTTGAGATAGATCTTTTAATCCCTGTTTTCACTGAAAGAAAATAGAATCCAGGGAACTTAAATTACTAATAAAGATGAGAATAAACTACAGATCTTCTGACACTATCCAGTGTTCTCACTATTACATTATACTAGATACATTGCAGAATAAGTGGCTGTAGAGTTACCAAACACAAGGAGACATGATTTAGGTCCTGACACACTGGGGCCTCTTTAGGAGACAGGATAACAGGAAAATATTCTGAAGAGAGAAACCCCTTGGTTATCTTGGGTTTCCTGGACAATAACAATAATAATCTCATTTATAACAAGTTTACAGTTTAGAAAGTAGCTTCTTCATTGAAAACTTCAGACTTCCTATTGAAATAATAGTGTCAGAATTAGTAGTTCCATTTTAGAGAGGAGAAAAATGAGACTCAGAAGGAATATATAAACTACTCACAATCACATAGCTGGTAAATGATCAAGACTATATTCAAATGCAACTGCTCATATTTCTGGTTTGTAATTAACTGTTAAGAAGATATTGAAAAGAGAGCTGTTGTTTTGTGATGTCCCAGTGAGAATCAATGGTGATGGTGGTGGTAGTGGAGCTGAGATGATTCCCAGGTGACACATATTCTGCCAGAAGCATTAGGGGAGTGACTTGGTGAGACCGATGCTCTGGTACAGGTAAATATGAAGGGGCATGGAGCAATGCTGCAGGTCCAAATATCTTTGAAACTATCAGAGGGCTGAGGGTGACAAATAAAGTCTCCTGCCAAGTGCATTTTGGCTTCATATGCTCCTGCAGTCACATGGTGCTGCTTCTTGCTTTGAAGATGTAGTTGGAAATTAGGTGCTGATCGCTATCAGAATAAAACAACCTTTGCCTCCTTTAAACTGAAGTGAATCCTTTATAAGGTAAAGGGCTGTATTTAGACTGGTGCATAAATAATTTAATGGTTTTCTGAACTAATTGTACCCAGAGGCATGTACGTTGAATAGATTAAGTGACATAAGCTATCTTTATACCTGTGTAGCTAGCACATCTCTTCTCTCCGCCATGTTCTACTGTAGTCATCATTCTGGAAAAGTGATTCAGTTTCACCTAAAGGGAAATGGAGCTAAGCAGTTGGGAAGGCTGATGACATGTGGTCTGTGACTAAGCATTCCCAGAAATGAAGGGCTGATCGTTTTCCTTAAGGCAAAGTGCAGTATGACAGCTGTTTTTCTGAGACTTCCCTATATTGGTTGCCAATTTCCTTAATCCATGCCCATTTAGAACCTAGAGAAAGCCATGTTGATGGACAGTAGGAAAATGGCTGTATGGCAATTCTGCTCATGTCCATAATAAAACATTGCTGATTTATGGAGAGTTGGTTCCAGAGAATCTAATGAAGCAATTTTATAGCAGTGGTTCATTGGAGCTTTGTAGATTTTAATGGGATTGGACCAGTCATGGAGGTAAAATGCAAGGATTGGTCTCATCCATTGGTTCTCAAATTTACCTGCATCACATAAAGAGTTTTAAAAATACTAGCACCTGGGCATCAGAAATTTCAAAAGATCCCCAAGCTTTTCCAATAGCTTGGTAGAGGTTTTCATATTTAAAAAGAAATGATGATATGAAAATTAATAGTAATAGGTTTGTGGAGAAAGACTTAGACACTGAAGGATTTTCTTTTTGTTTTGTTTTGCCAAACACCCACACCAAAAAAGAAGTCTTCAGGGCTGTAAAGAACTGTTTCTAATAGATACTTGCATTAAAGTTGCCTGGAGATCTTGTTAAAATGCATATTCTAAGCCCAAGCCCAAGAGAATCTGATGTGGTCAATTAGAGATGGAAATTGAAAACCTGCATTTTAAAACTTTGCACGGTAATTCTTAAGCCCAATAAAATGAGAGAACCATTACATAGTGTAGTTGTCAAACAGTACTGACCATTGTCCTACTGTCAATCCAGATTCTTGTAATTCTTTGCACTCAAATTTAGAATTAAGATATAGCAATCTGCCAAGCCTTAACCATCAATGCTGTTGCAAAGTGAGAATCTAGAACATCCTCAAAAATTGGTAGTTGAGGCATTAGAAATATTCCTCCTGGAATTTCAAGATGTTCGAGAGTCAGACAGATAAATCTGATAAAAACCAGAGCTGGATCCAAACCAAACTAACTACTTATACCGAGATATCTATATAGGTACTGGTCAAGAAATATCCCATACTTCTGCAAAACCTTTATTGAGGTATTTCATTTGTTACAGAAATATATCATGGGATGATAAGATAGAGTGGAAAGAGTATTGATTGGATTTAGAGTCAGTGAAATTGAGTCATGGTTCCATCACTTATTAGCCATGTGATTTTTAGTGAGTCTCTTTCTCTGATCTCAGTTTCTTCATTTCTGAAATGGGATTAATGCCTACCATGCCCACCTAATAAAGTTGTTATAAGTCACAACTGATATAGTCACTAAGAAAAGGCACATTGTAAACTAATTCGTTCTATATAAATATAATCATTTCTTAGTATATCCAATGGGATCTGATAATATTTACCAGTATGGCAAAATGACTTAAATCTTGGAAAAAATCTATTTATACTTTTTATCCTGGGACCAGTATGATACCTTTCATTATCTTCTTTTAAATCAATTTGTAATGAAATATTATGTAGTCACTTAAAAATCATGTTTTAAAAAATACACCAAAGGTAAGATATGGACTATAGCTATTAGTAATACTTTGACTACGCTCTTTCATAAATTTTAACAAATGTTGCACAACAATGAAAGGTATTGGTGATAGGGTGATGTATGGGAGCCCTGTATGATGTTATGCATGTTTGTTTTGTAAGTTCACAACTTTTACTATACACTTATTACTTATGCATGTTCATGTATAAATGATATACTTCAATACAATTTTTTCAAAATGAAAAAAATGAAATAGATGATTATGTAGAAGTACACAGATTCATTGTCTTCTTGCAGAATAAACAAGAGGTGCAAAAACGTGTAATTTAGGAAACTCTTTTTCTGTTTGTATATATTTGTTTATCATCTCAGACTGGTGAGGAAATTGTGAGATAAATTAAAGAAAATTAACAAGCAGGTAATAGTCATTATAGCTATGTGATATGGCTATTTCTTTTAAATGTCTCCAAATAAAATGTGAAATAAAGAAAAAAAGTCATGATTTCAAAGACTATTGATTGATATGCTCATATAGTGATAAACGAAAAAAGAGTAGCATATTTGCTTGTATATGTAGTACTAAGACAATATTATATAAAATATATAAATTAATTAGACAAATATTTTTGACCACCATATGTAACCAAGGGATGGTGAAATAGTCTTATGGTCCTTGCTCATAACCATAACTGTTGGTGAAAAATCATGCCACAATTTTTTTCCCATCTCTTCTGTTTTTTTTTTTAAAGATTTATTTTTATTTATTTGTATATCCCCCCCTCACTGCTTGTGATTGCTGTGTTCATTTGCTTTGCGTTTTTCTGTGTCTGCTTGTCTCCCCCTGCTGCGGCATCCCGCTGAGTCAGCTCACTGCACGGCAGCTTGCCTGCTTGCAGCGACTTGCCTTCTCCAGGAGGCCCCGGGAACTGAATCCGGGGCCTCCCATGTGGTAAACCAGAGCCCTACCAATTGAGCCACATACAGCTGGTTCCCGCCATCTCTTCTTATTGGCTATATAGATTATTTGCATTTGTTGTTATTATTTCAGGGTGGGGTCTCAGCAAAAATCCTTACTGCTTAGGGGACCCTTTCTAGGTCCTTTGAGCCTATACCTCATATTAAGCACACATTATTTATATACACATACACATTATTTATATATACAAATAGTATATAGACATATATGTGTATTATATATACATATATAAGCATGTTTGTACATATAATTTTTGCTAAGGATTATAAATTTATTTTTAGTTAATGGACTATTTTTAGTTAATGGGCTATGCATATCCATAAATGACTATGGAAAGAAACGTATTAGTTGAAAATATAAACCACTAAATTGAGGTTGTACCTATAATCTAGAGAAGACAGATGGAGTCACCCCAAGAGCATATAGAGAGGAAAGAACCCTTATCTTAATAGAAAGAGTCCAACCGGTAGCCTCAGCGTCTGGCTAGCACTTGTCACATCAGTGCTGTACTGTATCCTAATGATAAAAACTTTAGTCAAGCCACCCCATGTTTGGGTAATTTCATGGAAAAATTTCTACCTTGGAATTTCCTTGAGAAGCATAGCTATTGTTTTTCTGTTCATCTGCCCATGAGCTGAGAGCCTCCCCAGGTCAATCCTGCCACCAGTAAGGGATTCCTTTGTTTGTCAGTTTAAAG
This sequence comes from Chaetophractus vellerosus, assembly GCA_004027955.1. NCBI lineage: Eukaryota > Metazoa > Chordata > Mammalia > Cingulata > Chlamyphoridae > Chaetophractus > Chaetophractus vellerosus. The sequence continues at coordinate 7,578 of PVKH010015421.1, read as the reverse complement.
AGAGGTAGCAGAACAGCTGAATGCCTTTCTTTTCTCTTTATAGGAAGAGGAGGGGAAAATTTAGTTACAAAATACTTTTAGAGATAAATTGTGTGCTCTGCAAAGTTAAGGAAGCTCAATTACCAGAGTTTTAAAGTTCAAGTTCAATAAATGGCTTCATGAATTAAAAACAAATTATCCATTAAACTTTCTTACACATAAATATTTACCCATATCTTTGATAAGATCCTCCAGAAGATTCTAGAAGTGAAAACTCTTGGTCAGAGGGTATGATGATTTTAAAACTCATTTAACATGTTTTTCAACTGATCTCCTAAAAGATATACCAACTGTTATGCCAATGAAGTGAATAAAGTTCTCCTTTGACCTTTCCTGCAAAAACAGTTAATTGTTGTCAATTCATAAGCAGGAAACAAATCAAAAATGGTTTTCTTGTTTTATTCAAATATTTTCTCCTTCAAAACATCATCTTCTGTTGGATGCCCTTCATCAAGTTGAAGAAGTTACTTTTGCTCCTAATTTGATTAGAGTTTTTATACTGAATGGGGGTTGGATTTTTGTCAAATGCTTTCTCAATGTAATCCCTAATACGTGCAGAAGAGTTAACATAGCAGGCCTGTGATTGCCATCCTTAAAAAGGCCTACTTGCGTGGTTGGCCCTTGTCTAATGTCTGGGAACTTAGATTTTTTGGAGGGTTCCAACCCTTGTTAACTGATAAGAGTGGCTCACGGTGTCTAAACTGTTTGTGAAAACAATATGGTTTATGTTGAATGCCTGCATTCCTCCTGGGAGTCTGGAATTTTGGTAAGTCTAGGTAGAAGATGTCTATTTGACCAGCCCCCAATAAAAAGCCTGGGCCCTGAGTGTCTAACGAGCTCCCTAGTAGGCAAGATTTTACATGTATTGTCACAAGTAACTCCTGGGTAAATTAAGTGATTTCTGTATGACTCCACTGGTAAAGGACTCTTGGAAGCTGGTTTCCTCTGATCGTTGCCTCATGCGCTTTTTCCCTTTGCTGATTTTGCTTTATATCCTTTCACTGAAATAAATGTTAGTCAAGAGTATAACAATATGTTGGGACCTGTGTGCCTTACTAGTGAGTCATTGAATCTGCCTGTAGTCTTGGGGGCTTCCAACACAGCACTGATTTAGTTGCATTCCAAAAACACTTGAGATGGTGTGTTTTCATTTTCATTTATCAAAATACTTTCTGATTTCCCTTGTGATTTATTCTTTGAATTATGGGTGTGCTGTTTAGTTTCCAAATATTTGGGGGTTTTCCTATATATTTATTCTATTGTTTGTTGATTTAATTATTTTATAAGAGCACAAAATTAAGATGTCTTTAATCATTTTATATTAACCGAGACTTTTTTATAGTTCAGAATATGGTCTATCTTGGTATATGCACTGTGTATATGTACTCTGTGTGTGTATTCTGTTAAGCCAAACTTCTAATACGGGGATAAGCCTTACTTGATATTATTGGATTTGTTTTGCTAAATTTTTGTTTAGATTTTTTTCATCTATGTTAATGAGAGATACTGGTTTGCTCTACTTTCTTTCCTTTGTTCCTTCATCTCTTCATTCCTTCTTTCCTTCCTTCCTTCCTTTATTCTTGGTATATAATTTTAGATGGTGAGTTTTATTTTTCAAGGCTTTAAAATATCATTCTACTGTCTTCTGACTTCTATAATTTTCTTTGCAAAGCTAGCTTATCTGGATGCTTTTAAGATTTTCCATTTGCTTTTCCTTTTTAGTTCTTTTGCTCTGATGTACTTAATAATTTTCTTTGTATTTATCTTGACCGAGATACATAGAGATTTTTGAATCAACGGCTAAATTTCTTTTTCAGTTTGGAAAATGCTTTTGTTTTTTTCTGGATATGCTTTACCTGTTGGGCTGTTTTTAGCAGGGTTTTTTTTCCTTCTTCATTTTGGTCAATTTATCCTATCTCCAGGCATAACTTGTAATTTTGGATCAAATGCTTGACTCTATGTAAAAAATTATAGCTATCACTGTATATATATTTTTTCTTCTAGAGGGTATTTTCTAATCTTTCGACTCACAGATAGATGAGAGGTGAATCATCTCACTCTTCTAAAAGATTGCAACAATTTGAATCTAAGTTTCAATTTCTGTGTGGACTAGTCTATTTCCAGTTTCCTCTTATTCTTAACTAAATCATAAGAGTGTGTAATCTATTATTTCTCTTTTTTTCATTGGTTTCCAAGAAGTTCTATGCTAAGTTTAATGCTCAAATATAATAACTACATTAACCTTGCTTTGCATGTTTATTTCTTATTACTGTAGCAAATGTTTCAGTTTTTTTGAAATTTGTCATCTTCTGCATATTTTTATTATTTTAAACATTCTCAAATACTTTTTAGAATTTATTAATTTATCATTTATTATCAGTTGCCTATATTATTTGGGGGCAATCATTTTGGGCTGAGATGTCTTAAAGGGGCATACAAACTACTAAAGGCAGAATAACAGATAAACAAATGTCTGCAATAAAAGAGAGAAGGAAGTCTATATAACATGTGCATTAACCAGGCACTGCTGGAAAGCAAACAAAGGAATTATATGGTTTTCCTAGAATGATGAGGGAGAACGTGGAAGATATGGCATTTGAGCTGGCACTTGAAGAATGAGTAGGATTACCAGGAGAGCGATATTGTAGGGTAACTACATGAAGAAAACTACAAAGAGAAGAAAAAATAGGCCATTTTGAGATAAGAGTCTGACTGAAGGATGGAATGAATAGTGTGGGAGATATTATTGTGGGGGTTAGCCAGAGGTAGGTAAGACTAATTTAAAAAGTAGTTTCTGAGAATTTCATGCCAGTGATTCTGGTGTTGGAAATATGACTGTTTTATACTTTGGTTATCTTAAGACTTGTGTTGGTTCTTTAATTGCCTCCCAAGAGATGTGTTTACTAAGCAAAAAAAAAAGAAACATTTGCTGCCTCCAGGGCTGCGAGTAACCAAAGAAAAAGAAACACACCTGTCTTTTTGGTCACCAATACTAATATTTTGCTTTCTTGTGTCTTGAATGGTGAAGGTAAAGCCATGAGTTGGAATGGAATGCAGGCCCGCTCTAGGGTAATGACTCAGTCTGACTGTTAGACTTGCAAAACTGAATGTGGGTGGTTTTGTTGTATAATCTTCTGCCTTAATCTTTCTGCCTTTAAGGAAGTGCTTTGACTGTTTCTTGATGTGTGTGCCTGCTAAAAGTAGGACTTGCATGGAGTTTCTTCATGGAAGCTCATCAAATTTGAAGGAATGACTGAAAAATTGTTCCCCTTAGGTTAAAAAAGACCTCATTAGTTACAGAAGTAAATAAAAGAATGAAAAAAAAGAAAAAGACATACTAATAATAAAAGCTAGAATTAGCAGTTGCTGTTATTTATTTTGGGAATTTAGAGTCTAGAGAATAAACTGGTCAAATATGCTTCCCATTTCAAGACAACTTCACAATTGGGACTTAATGTACAGAGCTGGTATTCACATGCAATGTTGGAGAGAAAAACTGTATATAAATAACAAGAAAAACATTAAATATTAAACAGCAATTAAATCATCAATTGAATATTTTGTTTACCGTTGTGAAAAACATGGAAAAAATAATCATGTCCCCATGCAGCATATCATCACTGTAACTGTTTCTCAATCTTTCTTTCAACATTCCTTTAACAAACACTTATTGGGCACATACTATATGCCAAGTTTTCCATTTGCCTCCAGAGAACACAGTGATAAGCAAAATGCAGACACAATTCTTGAACTTTCAGACCCTAGAACTTAGTCAGGATCAGCAGGCATTCATCTAGGAATTGCATTTATGAAAGAATAATTCCAAATTAAGATAAATATTCTGAGAAAAGAAGCACAATTGTATATGATCCAGTAATAAAAACGTTACAAGTAAATACTTTCACTCTTTGCTGGCTTCAGGAGTGGATGGCATATGGTATGTTGGTACATGAGCTGAACAGGAGTATTAGGGTTAGAACTTTGTTCTCATGACAATTAGAGCTTTTACATTGTTGATATCCTACAGGTCTAGGGGTTCCTAAGAAGTTCCTGCAATTAAGTTTGTTGTTCTCCATCCTGGACTAGTTCCTTTGCTTTCCTCCAATCTATTTCCACAGTACTGCCAGGGAGATGTATCTACAACTCAGCTCCTAGAATGCCCCACTCCTTGCCAAGAGCTTCTGAAGTTTCTTCTTCACAGTGTTGCATTGTGCTCCATGACCATATAAAATCCAAAGTCTAAGGCCTGCCACACAGGACCTTCCATGATCATACCATAGTTCAACCAGACTTACCAGATTTGCCTTTCATCATTTCCCTCCTCACCCTATGCACCCCAAATTCCAGCCACAGTTGATATTTTATAGTGGAATCCTTCACTTTCTTGAAACATGTATGTGCTATTTCTCTTTCTGGGAAGCATTCCCTCCCTTTTTTGCCTGGAGAGGCCCCACTGATTTCATAAGATCCATGTCAAGTGTCACTTCCTCACTGAAAACTACTCCTACCCCCTTAGGCAGTTACTCATTCCTTCCTTGGTGCTTCTTCAGCACTTTGGACCCATCTTGGTTATTGCTCTTACCATATTGCTTCTGTTTCATTTTTTTCAACTATATTTTGAAATTTCTGAGGGCTAAGACTGGGTCTGTTGTACTTCTATAATCTTCCTTCAGCACCCTCCAGGTCTGTAATTAAAAACAAATATTGCATTCATTAATATATGAATATAGAAAGAAGGAAGAGAATTAGGGATACTTGGTGTCATGCTTTTTAAAAAAATTTCTAACTAAATGATGACGTTTAGTGTACTTTTATAGTCTGTTGATGTGAATGAAATCAATAATTCAGGAGGTTCTTAAAAGCACAACTTTGAGGGCCAAATTAGAGGGCTCTTTTGATAGTTAGGACTAAGAATGACCCCTAGCCCAAATGGCAATGTACATAAATATAAAATTGGGTCATTTCCTCAAGACACTTTATGTCAATCTGTTGGAAAATTGTCATTGTATACTGGTTTTGTTAGAATAAAACAGCTTTTCCATCTCTCAGCAAACTTTTGTAATAAAAATGCAAATACTTAATATCTGCATGAAAAGGTCAAAACTTGTATGTCATGCCTGGTGCAATGAACAGCCTGCATTACTATCTGTAGGGGGCTTTGTAAAGATAATATGCTCATTTGTATAAAGAAGACAAAGCCCCCTGCTTTAAGAAGAAAAAGAAACTTACAAGTTGATTTGTAAGTGGATAGCTTTTGGTTATCATCCTCAAGTGCAATGCCTATGGAATATCTAGACTATGTAAGCATTTGGGTGAGCCTTTAGGAAGACTATGAGCAGGCATTGATTTCTTCTTCCTTTGAACTCAAAGCACACATTATCTTTTCTTCCCTTATGACTTATCCCTACCTATGGCGAATTATTAGATTAGTTCACTCATACTACTTTTCTCTATGAGAAATTTCTGGGGCTTAGCATTACTCTTGGACCCAATTTTAGACCAAGAAGCTGTCTTTCGTATTGCTTTTATGTACATCAAGACCAATAGGAATAGGCATGAGGAAGAAGTCTAAGTTGATTCCCAAATTGCCGGATTAGGTAGGTGAGAAGTAAAAGATAATGCTTCTTGCTAAAATAATTGTGATAAGATAACAATTTAAACTCATGATCCTTTTTTACCTGGTAGTTTATCTACTTGTCCACATGTTTGCCTAATCAATGTAATAATTGTTCCTGGCCTTGTCTTATGATAGAAAAATTTCAAAGCAAGAATTAGACAATTATTTGATAGCACATTCCTGGATTTTGGTTATCAATTTCGTAGGGTAACTTAGAAAATTTGGGCAGAGACAAAATATTTGGAAGAAGATGAAAGATGGCTTCCATACGACCATGGAAGCTTTCATCATCCAGAAAGGAAGAGCCGTGATGTGGAAAATATGAGAGCATCTTACTGCTGGGCACCAGAGTGAGGAACCACTTCCTATTCCAAAATGGAGCCCTGGAATGGTGGTATGATTTCATTTTACTATGGATGTGACTGTGTGTGAGTTTAGGCAGGTAGAGTCCTAAACAGCCTCAGAGTGATTACCATACCTCTGAGTTTGGCATGGGGAGAGCTGCAGGCCTGGAGTGTTCATAGGCATGGAAATAATGAAATCTCTCAGAAGTGATTTTCTGATGACAGAGAATCAGATGAGATGATAGAATCCTAAGCAGATTTATGAGAGGATGGATGACTGGATGGACCTGCAGGTCCCCCACCTGAACTTGGACAGGCAAAAGAAGGAGAAGCCTAAATTGACTGAGACTGTTTTTCATACGGTGGCAAAATGGGAGCTTGAAATAGAAATTAAGTCAAGTTTTACCCAAAATAAAGTTCAACTTCTTGCACATTTAAGTTTGTGGATTGAGATTCATAGATGCTACAAAAGGAAACAAGACTACTGTTTTTCCTATATGCCCCCATAGAACACAGGAACATGTATGCAAATCACTTTCTAGGAACAACCCTGGATCTCACATAGTCCCCAAGCTCAATGAGCAAACTACACTCTAATAGTAAACATGGGTTTACTGGGTGTAGAAAAAGTTATAAACTAAGGACTATTGAAGAATGATGAGTTTGAATTGCTTTTGGGACAATTAAGTGATATATGACGAGCCTAGAACAAAAAGGCTAGTAAAATATGGATCCAACCATCAAGAAGCATACAATTAGCCTGTAAAGATGCATGTGTTTCTTAAAGGGTCAGTGATAATCCAAGGGAGTATGTGCTAAGTATAACAATTACAATAGTATTCCAGGTAAGGGAACGTTCAGTAAAGTTTTGGTAGTCAGGAAACGCCACGTAACAGGAGTATGACACAGAGGTAAGATGTGCATGCTGTTTGAGGACAATGAAGAATAGTTGCAGTAGGACAGATGGTCCCCTTCTATTAGGACATAGTCGTGTAAGGCACATTTGGAGAGGTTTGCCTGGTCCAGGGAGTGGAGGCATGAAACACACAGCTAAGGAGTTGAATGTCTGTCTGGGGTCAGTGAGGATCCATCAGAGTTGTGTGAGTGGAGGAACTTTATGTGAAAAGGGATATATCCAAAACATTAATTCCCAACAGTGTATAATTTTGCTTATAACAATTCAGATGGGCTCATTAACATAAGACCATCATAAAAGAGTTGTTTCAATGGAAAATATCATACTCTAAAAAGACAGAAATCTAAAGATACAAACTGGAAACCAGCAAAATAGGAAGAACTAAGGTTTAAAGACCCTCTGTTGATATATCTGCAGCCTCTTCCTTATATTAGAGATTATTTATGTGGACTTGCTTTGCAAATATTAGAGGAGATCATTACTATTATCTGAAAGACAATATTGTAACATGAATGAATGAGTAACCCATGTTTACTATTAGAGTTTAGTTTGCTCATTGAGCTTGCGGACTATGTGAGATCCAGGGTTGTTCCTAGAAAGTGATTTGCATACATGTTCCTGTGTTCTATGGGGGCATATAGGAAAATCAGTAGTCTTTTAAA
>PVKH010015420.1:0-16100 GCA_004027955.1 Chaetophractus vellerosus | reverse complement strand
GGATCCTCTTTACATTGGATTCACACCCACAGGAATTCAGATTAATATTAAGAGCATGTCTAAATTAGAATACACAAGTCAATCTACCACAGTTCACCTATTAACTTACTTTTCTCCAAACAGTATTCCTGCTTTACAATGAATGATGTAATAGTTATCTACATATTAGAAATGTGATGAGCAGAATTTTTATATTCCATGATGCTAATCAGAGCTGAATGCATGATTTTATCCCTGGTGTGCTGTTGTTTTTTCTGTTCGTTCTGTTTTGTTTTCTTAGTCGAAAGAATATAAAAAACAGTAAAATATGTAATCTCATTTACTCCTCCAACCAAAGATTATTTGGGATAACATATATCTTCTACATTATAAAAGAGTCTATTTTTGAGGATTTGGGTCAGGAAAGCAAAGTCTTTGTAGGCATTCTGAGTGGGAATGAAATTATTGGCATGGGGTTAGAGGCTAACACAACAGCAGGAAAGCTGAAGGAGTAAAGGTCAGGAAGGCCACTTGTGGGAAATCTGGATATGCAAGGAGGGCAGGAATGCTACAACCAAAAGAAACAGTCTCAGATTCTTGCAGCCTCTAAGAGGCTGATATGCAGGAGGACACCAAAAAGTCACATCAAAAAACCTGAACTGTACCATTTACCAAAACCTAGGATCTGTCTGAAACTGAAGGATAATGACTTTTCCTTTTCTTCCTTACAAATCTCATGTAAGTGCCTTTCATTGGTACAATCTAACTAGAATCCTAATCCCCTGTGGGACAGCTGGGAACCCACAAGGGCTTTAGCTTACCTTGCTGTCATTTTTACTAATAAGAACTACAGGAATGGCTCCCAGAAGAGAAGAAGTAAGAGAGGAAAAAAATAGAATGAGAAGATAGAGGAGATATATGCCAACTTAGACTCTTTCTCTCAAGTGAACATTTTTCCTTTCCTTTCCCAACTTTTCCAGCTCCCCCTCTATTTTGGATAAAAGGAGAAGCTAATACCTATATCCTAGATATGAGTTGATATACTTCCTGTAGGATCTACCAAAGAATGACTTTTAGAGTTGTTATTCTATTAGTCGCTATACCTTTCTTCATTCAAAAAATAAAGTCACATCTCTAGTTTATTAAATTGGGGGAGTTGGAATTCTTGAAAATACACAACACATTAACCAGGAAAGAGACAGATCTGGGATTCTATGCTATGACATTAAATATATGCTTGATTCCATAATGCCAATTTGAAATAAAAATTGATGTATTATTGTTAATAAAAATAAAATTTTCTGTTTGGTAAAGATGCCCCCAGACTCCCATTTCACCTTCTCAGATTGATTAAGAAATTGGAGGCAGATCTAAGCCATGGGGCTTTCACTATAATTATATCTGATTCCTGACCATTATATTAAAGCTGTCCCATTAATATAATAATGACCACAGATGTACATTTCATTTGTATTTTCATAATAGCTTCTATCTATGGAAATCCCCTAATTTGTGATAATGGAAAGTTGGTGTTTTCACAGTAGGTTTAAAAAGGGTAATTCCTTATTACTTGACCACAATAGCTCATTGTAGTGAAATTGTTTTTTTTTTTTTCTTCTTCAATATGTCAATGTTAATCCATTTTACAATCAGCTTAAGCCTGGTTTGGTGGTAGTTTGTTGAAATAGTAATAGTCAAATGCCTCCCATGTTATGCTTTAGAATATTATTTTTAAAAGCCATAAATTGAAGGGAAATTATCTGTGAAAATAGTGGTGTTTCTTGGAATTATAGAATCGTTTATATTGATATGTTATATAATTTACAGAACAAAAATGAGAAAAATAAAATTACTTAGAATAAATACTAACACATATCTCTCCCTTAAGATTACTTCCTTATACTTCTTTCTGGATCTAAATATTCTTGAAGACCCATTAGAGAAAATACATTTTAAAAATAGAAAATTCAAATCACATGTAATTCTACTACCCAGAAACACCATCTTTAATTTTCTAAATATAGCCTTTCTTTTTTTTTTTCATCTATCTGCATACAGAGGTGTGTGTGTGTATGTGTGTGTGGGCAGGCACACACCTGCACAAACGGAGGATGTGTGTGTTTTCTGCAAGAATTCAGATTAGGGACACGCTGTATCCACCCCCCCAAACATAGAAAACTTTGTCTTATAGCATTTACTATTAGAAAAAGAAAATCTGAGGCCAGACTGATTTTCCCTGAATTGTAAATAATCTAAAATTTCTAAAATTTCTCCTCTTAAATTCTTCATTTCCTGTTTTTAATGAGGTTTGTTTTTATTGAAACTTTTGTTAAGATAATCATAGGTTCATATGCAGTAGCTAGAAATAATACAGAGAGATGTGGCATATACTCGACCCATTATTTCCCAATGATATTTTTTTAATTATAGTATAATATTGCAATAGGAATATTGATATCAATTTTATCTACCTTTCTGATTCATGTTTCCCCAGTTTACTTCTCGTTATGTGTGTGTGTGTGTGTGTGTGTGTGGTGTGCACATTTAGTTCTATACAATTTTATCAGGCTTAGATTCCTGTATTTATCATCACAGTTAAGACACAGACCAGTTCCATCACTACAAAGATTGCCCTTTTATAACCACACCCTCCACCCTCCTATCACCCCCTCATCCTAACCTCTGGCAACTACTTATATGGCCTCCATTTTTTAAAAATTTTGTCATTTCAAAAATGTTATATAAATGGAGTCAATAATATGTAACCTTTTTAAAATTTTTTATTTATTATATATCCCCCCCCCACTTTCTGCTTGTTTTTGCTGTGTTCATTTTTGCGTTCTTCTGTGTCTGCTTGTCTCCCCCTGCTGAGGCGACCCACCGAGTCAGCTCACCGCACGGTGGCCTGCCTGCTCGCAGCGGCTTGCCCTTGCAAGCGGCGGCTTGCCTTCTCAAGGTGGTCTGCCTGCTCAAGGAGGCCCCGGGAACCGAACCCGGGGCCTCCCATGTGGTAAACCGGAGCCCTACCAATTGAGCTACAGCCAATTCCCAATATGTAACCTTTTAAGACTGGCTTTTAAAATCAGAATAATTCCTGGAGATGAATTCCAAGTTGTTGTGAGTATCAATATTTCCTACTTTAGGCTTGCTGATTAGCAAACGCTTCAGTGGTATGGTTGTGCCACAGTTTACTTAATCGTTCACCTGCCAATGGACACAAGGTCTGATGCTAATTTTTGGCTATTAAAAATAAAGCTGATAGAAACATTTGTGTGCAGGTTTTTGTGTGAATGTATTTTTCATTCCTCTGGCACAAATGCTCAGGAGTACAATTGCTGAGTCCTATGGTAGTTGATTGTTTAGTTTTATAAGAAACTGTCAAATTATTACCCAGAGTGACTGTACCATATGACATTTCTACCAGCAACGAATTAGTGATCTAATTTCTTCACATCCTTGCCAGAATTTGGTTTTGCCAATAAATTTTATTTTAGCCATTCTGATGGGTTTGTAGTGATATGGTTTTAATTTGCATTTGCCTGGTGGTAAATGACATTAGACATCTTTTCATGTGCTTGCTTGCATTCTCTGTCTCCTCTTCAGTGAAATGCCTGTTCATGTCCTTCGCCCATTTTCTAAATGGATTTTTTGCTATTTTTACTGTTGGGTTTTGAGATTTCTTTACTCCTTTTAGATTCTAATCCTCTTCCAAATATGTAGTTTATAAATATTTTGCCAGTATGTAGAGTGTCTTTTCAGCCTCTTCATATGAGCTTTCACAGAGAAAAAGAGTTGTTTTGTTTGCTTTATAATTAAGAGATTTTATTTTCTTAGTAAAGTTTTACATTTACACAATAATTGAGCAGATAGTATATGGAGTTTACTATATATATATATATATATATATAGAGAGAGAGAGAGAGAGAGAGAGAACCCGACCCCACCCCAACCCTGGATTTTTACATTTAATGAACTGATTTGATACATTATTATTAGCTATAGTGCAGAGTTTACATTAAGGTTCACTCTTTGTTTACAGTGTATAGTACAGTTCTGTGAGTTTCAACAAATACATAATGACAGAGCAAACGTTTATGCTTTGCTGAGGTTCAATTTATCAATTTTTCCTATTGTGGATTGTGCTTTTGTCAATTCTTTGCCTGTCCATAGATCCCAAAGATTTCTTTCTATGTTTTTGTCTAAAAGTTTGATAGCATATATTTTACATTTAAGTTTGTGGACCATTTTGGATTAATTTTTGTATAAAATGTGAGACTTAGATCAATGATTTTGTATGTTTGTTTTGTCCATGGGTATCCAACTGCTTCAGCACTACGAGGTGAAAAGGGTATCCTAACATGATTTGCACCTTAGTCAAAAATCAGTTGAACATATTTGTGTTGGTATATTTCTGAGTTCTCTATTCTGTTCCATTGGTCTATGCATCAATCTCTGCCAAAGCCACACTGTCTTGACAAATGAAGTAAGCCATAATATCAGGTGGAATCATTCCTCCCACTTAGTTCTTATTTGTCAATATTGCTTTAGCTATTACAGGGCCTATACATTTCCAAATAAATTTTTGTATTAACTTGTCTATGTCTACAAAAAACCCTTGTTTGGCTTTTTTAAAAAATAGGAATTCTATTAAACTTGTAGGCAATTTGAGGAGAATTGACATTTTTACTATGTTGATTCTTGTAGTACATTAACATGGTATGCTTTTCCATTAATTTAGGTCTTCTTTGATTCCTTTCATCAGCATTTTGTAATTTTCAGCAGAGAGAGTCTGTACATGTTTTGATAAATGTATACTGAAATATTTCACTTTCTTTGGCATGCTTGCAAATGGTATTATTTTTAATAACTGTTTGCACATATTCATTGTTACTATGTAGAAATGTGATTGGTTTTTGTGTTTTGAGCTTGTATCCTGCAAACTTGCTGAACACATTTATTAGTTTAGGAAGATTTTGTAGATTCTTTGGAATTTTCTATGTAGACAATCATGTTATTTACAAATAGATACAGTTTCATTCCTTCCTTTCCAATCTTCATGCCTTTTATTTCTTTTTCATACCTTATTGCAGTGGCTAGGATTTCCAGCAATAAGAGTGGAGAGAGTATATATCCTTACCTGGTCCCCAATTTTAGCTAGAAACAGTCTTTCACCATTACGTATAATATTAGCAGCGGATTTTAGTAAATGTTCTCCTCTATTTCTAACTTGCTAAGGGTTTTTTTTTATGATGAACGAGTATATTGCATTTTATCTAATGTTTTTACAGCATCAATTTATATGATTAAAGGCTTTGTTTTCTTCAGCCTTTTAATATAGTGGATTACAATGGTAAAATTTCAAATGTTGAAACAGCCTTGTATCCTTCGAATAAACCTCACTAGGTCATGGTATATAATTCTCACTGTATATGTTGGAATTCTATTTGCTAATACATTTTTAAGGACTTCTACATCTTTTTTTTTTAAAGATTTATTTATTTTTTATTATACATCCCCCCCTTTTTGCTTGTTCTTGCTGTGTTCATTTTTCTCTGCATTCCTCTGTGTCTGCTTGTCTCCCCCTGCTAGGGCGACCTGCCGAGTCAGCTCACCAGCGCTGCAACCCGCCTGCTCGTGGGGGCTTGCCCTTGCTCGTGGGGGCTTGCCTTTGCCCATGGCAGTGTACCCTGCCCGCGGCGGCATGCCCCGCCTGCGTTGGCTTGCCTTCTCGAGGTGGTCCGCCCTTTCGAGGAGGCCCGGGGACCGAACCCGGGGCCTCCCATGTGGTAAACCGGCACCCTACCAACTGGGCTATACAGCTGGCCCCTACATCTTTATTCATGAGGAATATTGGTCAACAGTTTTGTTTGTTTGTTGTACTCTCTGTCTAGTTTTGGTATCGGGGTAATACTGGCCTTATTTTAAAAATTCAGGAAGTATTTCATCCCTGTCTATGTTCTGAAAAACAGTGTGTAGAATTGGTGTTATTTCTTCTTTAATGTTTGGTAGAATAGAATTTTACAGTGAAACCATCTTGCCCTAGAGATAGGTTTTTCAGGAGCTTGTTAATTATGAATTCAATTTTTAAAATGGTTGTATGACTATTCAGTTATCTATTTCATCTTGGTTGAGTTTAGCAGTTTATGGTTTTCAAAGAATTGCTCCGTTTCTTCTAGGTTGTTAAATTCATGAGCATAGCGTTGATTATATATTCTGTTATTATCTTATTAATGACTGCAGGACCTGTAATTATCTTTTTAAATGAGATAAATTTCACAAAAGTATAATACACAGATCTGAATTGCAGTTCGATAAATATTGACAAATATATTCGACCATATAACCTTCACCCAAATCAAACTGAAGAATATTTCCACCACTCTTGAAAATTCCCTTGGCTCTATTGTCAGTCAATAAGCCCCACTCCTGAGGAAACTATTGCTATGATTTCTGACATTGTAGAACAGGGGTCAGCAAACTATGGCCTGGGAGTCAAATCCAACCTGCATTTATTTTTGTAAATAAGTTTTTGTTGGAGCACAGAAACATCCACCCATTTTTTAGTGTGTATGGTATATGGCAGTTTTCGTGCTCTAAGGGTGAGGTGGAGTAACTGTGTCAGAGACCTTACAGTCTGTACTTGGGTGAGTAGTCTTCTCTGGGTTTCTCAGTGCTCCTGCAGAGCCCCAGTCTGCTGAGCACTAGAAATTGGTATGCTATGAAGGTGGAGATTATCTCCCTTTGTGCCCCAGACACATTTGCTTTTCAGGTTTTAAGGGTATGTATTTACATTTCAAATGAGAACAAAACCTCTGAGCCACTTGTTTCTGTTTGAAAAGACTATAAACTAGGGACCTTCCTGTTTTCTTCACAGAGAAACTTTGCTTACACTAGCGAGGGAATATTTATGACCCTCTCTCAGGAAGAGAGGAGGGCAGCTGTATAGTAGTTCCCATATAAACTCCTGGGATCGTAATTGGAGATCCTCTCCCATGGTACAAGAAACCACCTTTATGTTTTTCAGGCCTAATCATGTGGCTTTCACTACATTGACCTGAAGGAAGAAAACAGGTGGTCGAGATTCTATAAAGTTATTGATGTAAGTGATAATAGTCTGCCTCTGATCTAGAAACCTCATGTTTGCTTTCAGGACAAAATAACTGAATATAGATACGAAAAACTTACCAGCACAAAGCCTAAAATATTTACCTGGTTCTTTAAAGGAACAGCTTGCTAAATCCTGCTCTAGAGTAATACTGTTCTTGATTTGATATACATGGACTCATAGTTTGTACTCTGTTTCTTCCTTCTTTAATGTATGAATCTCGTAGCATGTATCAATAGTTCTTTTCCTTTCTAATTCCATTATGTGACTATACCACAATTTATTAATTCTTCTGTTAATGGACATTTGAGTTATTTTCATTTTTTGGCAATTATATATAAAACTGCTATGAACATTCTTGTATTAGTCTTTGTTGACATGTTTTCATTTTTCTTGGTTATAATGGCTGAGTTTTAAAGAAGATATATTTAACTTTAATTTTAAAAGTAGTTGTATAATTTTATGCCGTTACTGGCAATATATGAGAATTCCAATTGACCCTACTATTCATCAACACTTAATATGGTCAGCCTTCAGAGCCATTCTATGGATGCTAAATGCTTTCTTCTTGAGGTTTTAATTGCATTTTCCTAGTGATCTTGAGTTCTTGTTCAAGTGCTTATTAGCCATTCATGTATCTTCTTTTGTGAAGTGTCTGTTAAAGTCTATTGATCATTGTTCATCATTTTAATATTTTATTTTTAGGAGTTCACTGTATATTTTGGATATACAAGTCCTTTGTCAGATATCTATATGTATATAGTATAAATATTTTCTCCTAGTCTGTGGCTTGCCTTTTCATTTTCTTGAGTGGTTTCTGATAGGACATTTTAAATTCTGATTGAGTCCAAGTTATCAGCTTATTCTTTTATGTATAAGAACCTTGGTGTCTTAAAAGGCTTGGCCTATACAACAACCAAGAAGACAGTCTCTCATGTTTTCTCTCAAAACTTTTATAAATTTAACTCTTACATTTAAGCCTAATATCTATTTTGAATTAACGTTTATGTATAGTGTGATGAAGGGGGTCAATTTTTATTTTTTTCTATATGTGTGCAGCAGTTTGATATTATTTATGAAATCCAAAAAAGAGAAAAATTATGTTTGTAAACTGGTCTGTTCCTCTGGGTGTGATACCCTTTGATGGTATTAAATTCAAAGGCTTTATGTTTACTTAATAAAAGATTAGGGCTTTGATTCGACCACATCAGTAGGGCGTGACTCAGGGTTGAGTCCCCACCCCCTTGGTGGGCTGATATAAATAGACACACTCAGAAGAAGATACAGGAAGAGAGAGAGCTCCATGGACATGGCAGAGGAGAGAACTTTGATACTGTGGCCCTGAGAAGAAAGATGAGCCATTGGCCTGATGGTTTACAGCTGACCTTGTGAAGAGACCAGAGCAGCTGAACAGCTGATAAGGCCCGGAAGGAAATGAGCCCTATGCCAGCCTGTAGCTGAGAGAGAGGACAGCTGAACCCTTGCAGAGAAAGACAACCATCTTTGGTGAAAAAGCATCCTTGAGTTGGACTCTTTAGGGCTTTGTAACCGTAAGCTTTTACCTCAAATAAATACCCTTTATAAAAGCCAGTCGATTTCTGGTACTTTGCATCAGCACATGTTTGGTTGACGAATACAATGTGCATCCAGTTTTTTCCAGCAAAATTTGTTGAAATTATTTCCCTTTCCTGTTTAATTGCCTTGGTAACTTTGTTGAAACTCAGTTGACCATATGTGGGTGAATCTATTTCCTGACTTTCTATTCCAGCCATTAATCTGTCTGTTCATATGCCAATACTATACTAACGTAATGTCTGTGCTTTAAAGTAAATATGAATATAAGTTGTCTTTCAATTCTTCAAGATTTTTCTGGTTATTCTAGATTTTGTATTTCCCTATGAATCTTAGAATCAGCTTGTCAATGTATCTAAAAAGTCTGCTGGGATTTTGATTGAAATTCTAGAAAAATTTAGGGCTAATTAACATCTTTAAAATATTGGGCTTTTCCAGTCTAAGACCGTAAAGTATCTCTTCATTTATTTAGATCTTTTTTAATTTCAACCAGTAATATTTGATAGCTTTTGGTGCACAGGTATTGTAAACCTTTTATTAAATTTATTCCTAAGAGATTGATAGCCAGTTTTTAATAACTTTAAAAAAATTTTTTTCCAATTAGTTTCTCTGGAATGTAAAAATACAATTGATTTTTTTGTGAATGGTGCAACCTTAATAAACGCACTTACTTCTAATGTCTGTTGATTGATTCATTTGGATTTTCTGTGTAGATAATCATGTCATTTACAAATAAGAACAGTTGTGCTTCATCTTTTCCAAATCAAACATATCTGCAGGCTGGATTCCACTCAAGGATGACAATTTGATATCCTTGGTGGTCCAAACTCTTCCAAATGTAGTCAAATGTTCAAGTAAGAAATGGAGGTCCAAGGAAATCACATGGTTAGTGATTAGCTAAGTCTAAAATATGGCCCAGGAGTCTATTACCAGACTGTCATTATTTGAGTGGAGGGCAGCTCTCAGGATATTCTACTTCTGTTCCTGGCAATTTATGTTGACTTTCCAAACCAGCCCAAATCCTAGGATGCCCCTCAGCAGTGTAGAAAGAATACTTTTCCTAAGTTCTTTTAAATATGTTTATTTAGTCTTGTAATTTAAAAAGCAATCCCAAAACATCTCTTGGTGTGAGTCTCTTAATTTTGCCCCAAATGAGCAGACACTTTTCAATCCATATATCTTATTTCAGCCCAAGAACTCTTCTTTGATTGTCTTTAAATTTTATCAATATCCCTCTAAAGTTATTGGATTTCTGTTCGTATTGACCACTTCCATTCATTCAAAAAATAATCAGTCTATGTATTCCCGGCACCATAATTGGCCCTAGTTATAAAGTGGCAGCAAAACAGGTCTGTTTTCTGCACTCATGCCTACAATTGAGTGGGAGGACTGCTATTCAGTTTTGTGCCAGGTTCGGACTCAGTTCCTAAGCTGTCGATCAGAAAGCTAGGGAAAAAAATTACCTTCCTGCTATTTTTTTCCAAGCAGGACACTCTGCTGGGTCACACAAGGCAAAGCATAGGCTGGCCATTCATCTCATGCTTAGTGGCTCTTATCTCCAAATTCCATCAATAGTATGTTGGACAGTATCGGTTTTCAGTATTGTTGAAAGTTTTCATCTCTTTTTAGTGAGAAATCTGGAGAAGAGGCATCAAACTTATATGTCAGATATTATTTTAAAATACATTCAAGATGTTGTGTTTTTTAATGTAACCAATTTGTTTTCCTAAATATTGGTCCTAATTTCTAATGCTTTCTGAGACCTTTCATTAGATTTCATCTTAGGGTAACTGGAAATTATCCTTTTATTGTTCAAATCAGATATCCTCTCTGAACAATTTTGGAGTGGATTATTTTTTAAAAGTTTACTCCATTTTTAAAACCTGTAGGTTAAAAACTATAGTTATTTCTAATCTGTATTTCTTTTGAATGAAATGCATTAAAAAGTGACTCCATAGAGGAAAATTGCTCCGACTAAGACATTATGTACAAAACAGGTTAATTACAAGTCAGAAGAAAAAATTCTTTATACATAGTCACTCAGCATTTGTTTTCTGGCTAATTCTCTTTAGTAGAACTCCTATTTTCCATGGAATTTTTAAATTACAAAATAGCTGATGCCTCTATAGGTAGGTTTGAACTCTAGGGGAAAACATTTGTACATAAAACTCAAGACAGTTTTTAGCAGACTTCTTTCGTTTTGGTGCTAAAATGGATAGATTATTTGCAAAAAAGTTATGTGCAGATTACTACATGTAGTGTCATTTATTCTTTTTCAAATTATGCATTTGTCCCTATGTAGAGAAAGGAATAATTAATTTCCTTATATTCTACACACTGGAGTTCCCTGTCCTAAGGGTATGCAGAGATGATAAGGTGGAGGGGATTTCCACTGCCAAGGAAATCTGATCTACAGTTCTAGAAGATCATCTGGTAGCAGAAGAGCAAGATCTTCCACTTTAGTTGAGGGTGAGAGATGGAGGGGGCGGTAGTTTGATCTAAAGATCACTAGACCTGAGAATCTGCTCTCAGTACAAGAATATATTATATATTTTAGCATTTAAAGGAAGGGCTTTTTAACTACCTGCCACCCCAAACCTCCAAAGGAAAAAAAATATATGGTATCCTTTCTCTCTATTTATTATTTCTTTCTACTAACTGGTTTCTGATCTACCTTAAGAAAAGAAGCATAAACTAATGCACTGTTCCTTAACCAATGAGTTTGGATGTTTGGGTATAAGAAAGAATTGTTGATGTCTCAAAATATTCAGGATTTCTCATTTCTCTTTGCTGACCAATTTCAGGCATACACATTTTTATGCCTACAGGGCCCAGGTGGAAAATAGAAAGTTGTGATTCTGGCTTGCCATAAAACACTAGGGGTTGGCAGGGCCTAGAGATTAGGAGCCTCACCAAAAGGCCCTCAAATACTCATCTTTAAACTTTGCTGTAGCTAAGCCAAACACTTTGAGGGAAGTGGAGGATACCCAAAATTCAATGACAAAGCCACCAATTTCCTCTTCTTATCTAGGTGTCATGTGCTAAATATATTCTCTCTTTAATTCTATCAAATGCCCCAGGAGAGAAAGTATCATTGTCCCCACTTCATTGATGAACAGAGAAACAATGAACTAGTGTATGCATTTATAAGAATGTAAATATTGTCTATATATAATACATATATTATTATATGTATATCTATGTTACATAGCAAAAATTAATCAAACCTGGAGGTGGTAATACTGGACTTCAATATTAATTTTTCTGTCAATTCCATATAATTCCACATAATGACAAAAATCACTTTGCCCCTTTGTGCTCCAGTTTCCTGTTAAATGGAACTTTGTTATATTTTTCAGGAATTAAGAGAGGTAATAAGTATGAGATACTTGCTAAACATAGATGAATAAGGCTAAGCCAAGGTATGGCTTAAATC
Source organism: Chaetophractus vellerosus (assembly GCA_004027955.1). Lineage (NCBI taxonomy): Eukaryota > Metazoa > Chordata > Mammalia > Cingulata > Chlamyphoridae > Chaetophractus > Chaetophractus vellerosus. The sequence continues at coordinate 4,008 of PVKH010015420.1, read as the reverse complement.
TCACATAGTGTAAAAAGTCATGATTAGATACAGACAAGGTGATTGGGGTTGAGGAGACGGGCAGCTGTATTGCTGATCTGCAGAGAGGGGCAGAATCCTCTTCTCTGCCATATGCCTCAATGATTCCAAGCAATTCATAGGAAGATAAAGCACAATACAACTGGACTAATTGTTTTCTTCAATTCCTAGTGGCTTTCCAGCTCATAGAAAGGCACTATGGAAATCAGAGAGAATTCTCTGGAAAGGGAAAGGGACTCACAGAATGTGGACTTTCCTCATCTTCAGTTGTCTCTCGCTGTGTCAAGTGCAGCAATGGGCTCAGAAGTATCAATGGCGCTATCCTGCGATTTGGGCCATGAATTTCACATGCTGTGCAACTGGCTTCCTAGCATGAGTCCTGAAGTGAAGCTTCTAGTGGCTGTAAAAATGAAATTGGCACTTGGCACCTCATTTTCTTAATAGCAATAGCTAATCCTCTTTTCTCTTTACAGCTTTCATTTGGTACAGAGAAGCAGAAAATCACCCATGTATTTCCTCCTGATTTTCTGTTGTCCTATGCTGTAAAGACCAGGAGGAAAAGATGAGGAAAAGATTGCCCTGGTTTCAGGTGGAGTGTGGGGTAAACTAACTTCCAACTTAACCCAACTTGCTTTTGGGGTTAGCTCTGCCAATCCTTCTGAGCTACATTTCATTTCCAGAATTCATAGTTCAAGAGACGTTCAGGGACTGCCCTGTTGCATGGCAGTGCTTACAGTGTTGGAGGGAGCCGGCTTCTTCTGCCTCTAGTATGCAAGCCCACATGATTGGCTTTATTTTCCAGCCTTCAGGTTGTAAAGGTGCAGTTGTAAGCTTTGGATTAATCAGGTCAGGAACTCAGTTTAACCACCTGTGTCTGTTCCAGGTCCTCTCTATAAACTTGAACAAACCAGTTTCTCTTCTCTAGTGTATGAAATGGGAATGATATATCCTGGCTGCCCCCTCCTTCATACTGATAAATGTGATTAATAATGTAGGCTGAAAATATCCACAGAGTTCTAAGTTCCTCAGAGATGTGGCTAAATAAAAATTTACAGTACAGTACATATTAGCATCCATCATAGAACATGCCTAATGAAAAGAAAGCTAAATGGGGAAACATAGTGCTGTGGACATTTGGGAGAATTATTACAATTTTCAAAATCCCTTTTAAAGCTGAGATTAAGCCTGAGTCTCATTAGTGAAGATGCCTAATCCACTAGATCATGTAACCACTGGGAGAGTATGACAATAGTGATGTCTCTTTTGGTTTCTTTTGCTTCCTCTTAAGGATGTCCTCAAATTTCTTTGAAGATTTTCACCCAAATCAATGTATCCAATCAAGGCTTTACTCTTTTCTTCATATTTTTTTCCTTACATATAAACTGTCTTCTTAGTTTAAACAGTTTTGCATCAGCAACAATGGATTTTCTGTGATATCTCAAAATTATATTTTGTATTAATAAGTATATTGCAAAGCTGGTGTATCTGGTGTATCTGGTCTCCTTTTAGAGGCAAGAAGAAGAGCGCCATTTAATTCAAGGCTGTGAGGCAAACTTTCTCTTTTATACAAATGTGCACACACGTGCACACATGCACAACGCACACACAACACACACACACAAAACACCCCCAGTGTTTGATGGCTCTATATTGAACTTGAAGAAAACCTCAGCAGGCAGACAGGCTTTGAAATCTTTTGTTTTTGCTTATGCCTTTAGAGTTCTGTGCTGTTTTTATCTGCTTTCCTTCGAGATAATGAAAGAGATACATACAACAGTCTGTATATTAATGTCACAAACGTCTGCCTCTGGCAAAGCCTTAATGTACGAACAAAGAAAGGAATTGTTCACACAGCAAAACATACAATGAGAAATGAATATCAGTGGTGAAAACCTCTGTGTTAGAGGGAATTTTAGATCATTTCAATATTTACATTTGCTACTCAAGCATATTGACAGAGAAATGCAAATAGATGAACACTTGGAAATTCAGGAAGAAAATTATTTGCCCAGATACTGCAAAGATTTTCTAGCTATGTGAGACATGAAAATGCATTTTTGCCATATTTGGTAAACTGAATGTTATTAAGAGGACAAACCTCTTGTAAAAGGGAGATAAGCAGAAATTGATTTGAATATTATTGCAGGGCAAAGTAAATAATCATGATGCATTCAACCTTTATAAATGTGCAAAAATAGATTAATTTTCCCAATTACACACCGTAATAATATTAAATGACTTTTAAAACTTGAAATAGGATAAGAGATTGATGGTAATGATAATCCACGAATGTGTTCTAAGGAATATTAATAAATGTTTGATTAAACAAAGAGGCTAGGGGATGATGAGGAGAGGGAAAATTTTAGGTTAAATAAAGTTAACCAGATATCCTCAGGACTTCTGAAATCTTTAAAGGCTAATATACATTATGGATCTCCGAATAGCAATAGAGCTTGCTTTTTCGCATAGCACCTTGCGGGACTAAGAGTTCTGAGGTTCACCTTGGTAAACTGAGTGGTCTCACAATTGATTTAGACTTAGCGTTAACTAAGTTGAACATTCTAGACATCGCTACAAATGCTAGTGTTGGAGTCTGACTTTCAACAAACGAAAAAATGGTTAGAAAAATGCAAGGAGAGATGCTACAGTTCTATATCCTAGTTCCTGAAACCCAGGTCTCTACTGTGCCAGAAAAAGACTCATTAGATAGTCACAAAGAGGCATTACTTGGCAGCTCACAGTATAGTTTGAAGGCACCATGATCCAGGCCCAAAAACCTGGTTTCATCATGTGTCAGCATCATAGTATCAACCTCCTAGGTATAGACTCAGATAAGTTTTTTAAAATTCACTAATTTACAATGAAAAATACAATTGCCCAGGGATCACTCATTCATATCATCTGCTTGTTGATCGACTGTAGATCAATTTGCCTGGGAAGTCAAATTAAAACCCAAAGGCTATTTAGTGAGCATGAACAGAACAAGAGGAGTTAGCAATATGACCTACATCATTAATAATGTCATATCAGGGTTTGAAAACCTGATCCACCTAACCCTAAAGAGGGCCATACCTCCATGAGGGGCAGCCTGGACTGTGGTAGAGTGTCACGTGAGCACCACCAACTGCTTTTCCTCCCACACGGTTTATTCTTCAATATTAAGTGCCTCCTTTTGACTGAATCCATTCTTCTTGAGCTTTAATCTGCAGCAGCACGTTTAGACATGGTTTTATTGGCAGATTTCACCTAATGCTACAAGCTAATAGGTTGGAGGAACCTATAATTGACCACCTATAAAATCATTTACCATAATTTCATTTTTAAAGAGTCACCTTATTCTCATTCTGAGAATATCTTGCTAACATCATTGTACCAGTCAGCTCAGACTTCTCCATTGCACCAACACTTGTCTAGTGACATTACCTGATCAGTTAGACACCACAGCATATATACATATAGAGTACCGCAGTGCAGGCTCCACCCGTATCCATTAGGCATTTGCCATTCATGTGTACCTGAGTGGCTTCTAACAGTAAGCATATGCGATCTCTGCCTAAGACTTATCTCTAGCCACCACCATGGGCAGGGCAACCCAGAAGCACCAAAGAGTTACACTTCTGAGAGCAGCCTACAACCAATGACAGGCAAACTCTAACCTCCTCTCCTCCTTACCAGAGACGATAACTCTGAAGTTCATTTTATACCTTCTCCTAAAGGTCCCAGGGATTGAGCTACGACAGCACACAGCAGTAACCTGCTCACCAAAGGATCATATGTTGTCTTCTTTCCCTGTGTCACTTCTCTACATCCTCACTGTTGCTTCCTAGGATCACTTATCAAATAAGCTAAATGCACCTCAAATACTAGTCCAAGAGTTCCAGGGAACCCAACCTAAGATAACACATAACTATAGAGTGGAATTTGAAATCTAGTCTAGACCTAAAAATATTTTCTTTCTTCCTGACAGCTCAATTAATTTAAAATCATTTT
>PVKH010015419.1:0-16098 GCA_004027955.1 Chaetophractus vellerosus | reverse complement strand
TGCTGCCCGAGTCATCATTTCATGACATCATACCCCCAGTCCTAACCTAAGCTATTTCTCTGCAGTATCCATTGTCCCTGCTGACAAAGGAACTGGACACAGAGAACAGACTAATATGCAGCACTGAGTGAATGCCAGGGCAGAGCTAAGTGCACTGTCTGAGCAAGCAGACAACCCCTCCTCCACAAAAATAACTTAAAAAACAAATTTAAACAAGATGTTCTACTTCAAGGGAAACATCTCTAAGAATCATTTCTTTTAAAATAATTGAGCACTTCTTAAAGACAGATTGTCCTACATATAGCAACAAAAACCATACAAAACTTTTTAAATTGTCCTCGACTTTGCAATGATAAATGAAAAACTAAAATTTTACAATCAAACAAGGTATTCAAGGTTTCTGTTATGGTGGTTATTTTGTTAACAGTGAGAGCAAAATAACTTACTAGGATATAAAGATAAAAGTTGAATGAGTATGCCACTAATGAAGAGAGGGTACTTTTACATAACAATATTTTTCCTTTATTCTGTGTCCATTTGATATCTATTAAGACATACCATTATTATCCATTTATAATTCAATAAAAGTAATATGCTTGTACACATGCAAGTACTTCATGGACAATAAAGGGATGAAGAAAGGGAAGGAGAAAAAAATAGAGGAATCTATGTAGTATACAGCATAAGGTGGAACCAAATGGTAATTTTCTGACTGAATGTATTCTTGGCTGTTGGAACAGGGTGCTGGAGTAAAATAGCAGGCTCTCTTTTCAGTAGATACCTCCTGTCCCTGCTGGAATACATCAATTGTATCTTTGTCCTCCATTTCCAAGTGGGTGGGTATGTCTATGTCATTGATTAGCTGTCCATCAAATTGGAATCTGATCTCCTTCCCTGCAAACTTCCTCCTAGATACATGCCAGGCTCTTCCTTCATTGCATTGTCATTTTCATCCGTTTACTATGTACCTCTTAATCTTAAACGGCAGCACAGAACCATCCTGCCCCATAACCTTCGAGTCAACTTGATTGTTGCTCCCAAACCTGACTCCTTGAGTTTTTCATCAGTCGTGATGAGTGCCAATCTCCTTCCGTGCCGTGGTACAAAGGCAGTACCAGATCTGTGGGGCAAAACCCCCAGGCAGCCGCAGGAGCGGCAGGAGGAGGAAGTAACGGAAGAGGTGGGGGAGCTCATGGACAAAATGTGCCTGCCTTCCTCACTCTACAAAAACTTTTCAAAGTTGGTAAGAACAAGACCTGATTTCTCAAATGGCATGTTTCAGGAAGGTTCTAACCAATCTGACAATAGAGGTTTAGAACCTTACATTGAAATATCGAGAACCAGTTTTCAGACTTTGTCTAGAAAGACAAATTTTTACATGTCAGCAATTACATACAAGGTGACAATCTGCAGTGGGAGATTTCAAAGGCAAATATTTAAATTTTGACTTTTCCTTCATGGAACAAGCCGACCTGTCTTTGGCATGTGAACCAAATTCCTCCACTGTCAGAGACAACACTGGAATGATTAAATAGATGTTGAGAGCCTCTAGTGACAATGAGGGGAAATGACATTTAACTTTAAAGTATGGTTGCCAGATTTAGCAAATAAAAATACAGGACTGTCCTGTATTTTATCTGCAACCCAAATATAGAGGACCCAGTGAAGTCTTTTGGATAAGCTTTAATGAACATTCTGGTGGAACAAAACTACTCATTTAACATGTTAACTGTTTTTCCCCCTTTTTCTCCAAATTGCATTTGACCATTGCTGAATTTTTCATTTTTGGTATTTGTGCCTTCCATTTTTTATCTTGCTGTAGTTTTTTGCATTGCTATTTTCAAAGAATGAGCTTTTGTTTTTTATTTCCTCTTTATTTATTTTTGTTCTTTATTTATTACTTTCCTTCCATATCTTTTGGTTTATTCTCGGGTTTTTAAATAATTCTTGAGTTAAAACCTTAGCTCATTCACTTTAAATCTTGTTTTCTAACATATGCATTTGCAGCTATAAAGTATCATTTTAACTGCCTTAGATTGAACGTGTGCTTCCCAGATGTTTAGGATTTCAGCCAGATTCCCTCAGCTATGCTGCTTAAGAAACAGTATATACAAATGCTTCCCAAAGCTTTATCTGTGGGCTCTGTAAGATCCCACCAATTCCTGGGAAACTGAGCTGTCCTTAAAATTCCCAAGGATGAAAATACAAGCTCAGCATCTAGTTCCCAGTCAGGCACCCCATTCTTTCTGAGACATTCGGATAAGATGGCCTAGTATATAAACTAAATGTGACTACTTTGATTAAATATTAAAACCATGGATCAGGGCAAAAAGGGGGAAAAAACCTCAAGTCTACCTAAATGTTACTTGGAGAACCTTACTATCTGCTGTTTGGTATGGGTCTACCAAGTGCTCAGTACTATTTAGGTGCTAGGAAAAATATTATGGAAATGCAACTTAAAAGCAATCAACTTATATGGATTTAATTTTATGCTCAGGTGGGAGAGAAAGAAATTACTTAAATAACGTGGCTAATTCTACCCACCATTCTATGTGCTATGCTCCATACTACTTTAATGTGAGGTGGGACATATTGTAGCTATCACAGTGTGAGCTCTTTGAGAAGTGTGAATCTAGTGTTTAAATATATTTATTTTTCATACAACATGGCCCAAGCCAACCACTTTAACTGGTGTTCAGGGGACGTAATAGGGACTTTAAAAAAGAAAAGAAAAGATAAACAACACTGGAAGAATAACTAGGTAGCACTTGCTTATTGATTAATTTAGTTTACAATGTGGTACCTTTCTTCTAAAGGAGTACCGAGGATAATTCTGAACATGCCCAATTTTCCCATTCCCTGTTCCTTGAGAAATAAATCCCTGCATGAGAAGTGATGTCACCATACATACGTTGAAGTCACTCCCCATATTCTAATGTGGTCATAAAAAGAATGTATAGATCCAACATTATGCAGTCAGCACCATGAGAGAGAGACTGATGGGCAATGCTGATAAAGGCCCTTAATGGATCTGAATTTCCTCTGTAAATAGTATGTAATGGTTTGACAGTTTTATGTAATTATGAATTCCAAAAATATAAATTGGATCATGCTTGTATTCTGATCTCCTAATCTGGGTGTGACTGGGGCGTTAACTGTCACCTCAGTGGGACGTTGAGCCCCACCCCTCGGTGGGTGTGGTCTTAAGTATAAAAGGCCAGACAAAAGACAGAAGGAGCAGATTTGGAGAAGCAGATTTTTGAGATGGAGTACTGATGTTGGAGTGAACTGTTCGCCTGATAGTCTACAGCTGGCCTTGTAGAGAGACGCAAAGCATAGAGAGCCTCATGGTCTACAGCTGAACTTGTGGAGGAAACAGAAGCTAAGCCCGGAGAGAAACGCAGTCCCGGGAACAGAGGAACCCAGAAGCCTGAACCCTGGAGACATCCGCAGCTGTCTTGCTCCAACACGCGGACTTTGGTGAGGGAAGAACTTTATGCTTTGTGGCCTGGTAACTGTAAGCTTCTACCCCAAATAAATACCCTTTATAAAGACCGACCAATTTTTGGTATATTTCTAAAAGGCACACCTGTGGCTGACTAATACATAGTAGAAAAGATTTTGGAAAATGTTTCACCTCCTGAGAAGGAAAACTAATTTGTTTCCATTACATACCCATAATTAAAACATACATTCATAATATGAATCTCGTTTCTCTACTTATAGCTAACAGTACCCCCAAAACTATACTTCCTGCCAACACTGAGATGAATTTAAGCTATACCACCTCTCCTTCCACAAGCGTACATCTAGATTGTAGGGACACAGCTGATATGAGCAAATTATGTTAAAGAAGCAGCTAATTGGAGGGGGTGAGATACACTATTTCAATGGTAGAACATAAAGAAAAAGAGTGGTGGCAGACCACAGCTGGAAGGCAATTTGAAGACTGCACTCTAAACTTCTCTTTTATGGATGAGGAAGTCAAGGCAGAGACAGGTGATTTGTAAAAAGTCACAATATTAGTGGAGTCAGGGCTTCACCCAGGTCTTCTTACTTAAAGTCCAGTGCTTTTTCTTCTACAACTTCAGAGCAGATAGGGCTCATCTAGCCCATAGTCCATCTATTAGAATGTAGGTTCCATGAAGGCCAGTCTTGTTCAGGACGCCAAAGGCAAATTCCAGCATCCCACACATAGTAGGTGTTTAAATTATGTATGTGGAACTAATGAAAGTCATACTCTCGGGGCTTCCATCAGGGCTGGCTTCTTTTCTGTCTCCATTTAAATGTTATTTCCTCAAAGAGGCCTTCTACAACCCTTATAACTAAAAGAGGTCCCTGTTACTATCACAAATGAGTTTCCCCATCTAGACTTAAAGCTCCACAAGGACAGAGGCTGTGACTCTGGTTTGTAATGATACTTCCAGTGCTTAACACAGAAAAATGTTAAAGTCAAGAAGAAAGAGATCCCTCACCCCTACTCCTTAGGGACTAATAGGTTTGGAGAGGTTTCCAATTTCTAGAGACGGAAGAAGATTGTGCCTGGTGACACTCTGTAGCCAACACTAAGGGCGGCTGAGGAAGGAAGCTTTGTTTTCATCGACTGAGGCATGAGTGGATTTCTCATAGGAGAATGCAGGCTCAGCTCTGCTGGGGCTGAGAGTTATTTGCAAGTGCTACCTTCAGGTGGGTTTGCAGGTTCTGCAAAATACCCAGTCTCCATGCTCCATTTTTTACACAAACAGCAAAAGAAAAATCCCCCTTCGGCACTAGCACTGTGTGAGTGATATATTCAACCTGAAGGGCAGCCCATACAACTTAAACACCTAAGCCTACCCTGAGCAGGATCCTCCAGCTTCCTGAAGGGCAACCTGTATGTCTGGACTTTTGCTGTTTCTTCAGGCAGATTCTTCAGAGAATACTTTCTAGCCAAGTAAGGAACATTTAATCAAAACTACTCATCAAATAGTTGAATTGCAGGAAGAATCCAGTCCCTCAGTCATTCAAAAACATCTGAAGGTTAAAAGAAGAGGATCAAGCAAGAGACTGAGAAGGAACATTCCATGTGTTGTCCCTAAAGCCAAGGTGAAGACGGGTTAAGCAGGAATGGGTTTCAACTGTTTCAGCAGTCGAGCGTGATGACAGCTAAGACTTGAACATTCGATTTGGCAATATGGAAGTCACAGGGTACCTTGATACCGAGCAAAAGTGGGTTCTTGTCTCCCAATGCATCTTTAAAGCCAAATTCCTGAGAAACTGGGGTTTCAAAGAGACAAAGAGTTTATTTGGTTGCACAAGCAAAGGAGCAAAGTAGGCCTCATGGCCCCAAAGTGCCTCTTGGGTCTGCAGAAATTCTAATATTTTAGAACATCGGGGAGCTAATGAGTAATTGGGGTGGAGCTAGATGGAGGTTCCTTCATTAATAAGCATTGGGAAGCGGATGTGGCTCAAGCAATTGAGCTCCAGTCTACCACATGGGAGATCCCTGGTTCAGTTCCCGGTGCCTCCTAAAGAAGACAGTGAGCTGGTGTGACCGGCAGGCACAGCAAGCTGATGCAACAAGAGACACAAGAAGAAAAACATATGAGAGACACAACAAAGCAGGTAGCAGACGTGACAGGCAGATGCCAGCAAGCTGATGCAACAAGATAATGCAACAAAAGACACAAGAAGGAAAACATAATGGGAGACACAACAAAGCAGAGAATGGGGGTAGCTCAAGTGATTAGGCACTTCCCTCCCACATCAGAGGTCCCAGGTTCAGTTCCTGGTGCTTCCTAAAGAAACAAGGAAGACAAACAGACACAGCAAGTGTAAACAATGAGGGGGTGGGGAGAAATAAATAAATAAAAATAAATCTTAAAAAAAAAATAAAGGGGGTGGCTGTATAGCCCAGTTGGTAGGGCGCTGGTTTACCACATGGGAGCCCCGGGTTTGGTCCCTGGGCCTCCTCGAACGGGCGGACCTCCTCAAGAAGGCAAGCCAATGCGGGGGGGGGGGGCACACTGCTGCGGGCAGGGCATGCTGCCCTGGGCAAAAAGGCAAGCCCCCGAGGGCAAAGGCAAGCTCCCTTGAGCAAGGGCGAGCCCCCAGGAGCAGGTGGGCCGCTGCGCACCGGTGAGCTGACTCGGCAGGTCGCCCCAGCAGGGGGAGACAAGCAGACACAGAGGAACGTAGAGAAAAATGAACACAGCAAGAATAAGCAAAAAGGGGAGGATGTATAATAAATAAAAATAAATCTTAAAAAAAATAAATAAAATAAAAAAAAACATTGAGGGGCTGAACAGGATGGGGTCAGGTTTGTTAGCAAATCAGGGTCAGGTTCAAGGATTTGGGATGGGGGTATTCAGAACACAGGTCAGTTATAAGGTCTTTTCTATAGATATTCAACAGAGGTGGGTGAAGTGGTTACCATCCCAATAGTAAGTAGACACAAGAGTGTGCCTAAACCATAAACAAGGGTCAGGTCAATCTGGAATTACCATCACAAAGGTAAGCATACAGAAGGGTGAGGTTAAGTCTAGACTAACCATAAACAGGGGCGAGACCACTCTAGCTAGCTACAGTAATTTCAGGTATTAACCTTTTGCTATTTTATAATATAATTATTTGTTAATTTGTAACCCTTGTGAGGCAGGTTAGCATAGGGAAGGAGGGAAAGCAGATGGTCAGAATAAACCCATAATGGTTAGGAACCCCCTGGTCAGGACATAGCCATGAGACCCCTCCTGGAAACCCCGAGGCAGGGACTGCTGGAGAACACAGCTCTAATGTGTACAGCTGAAAAGCCCACCAAGACCCTGGTCATGAGGTCCTACTTGAAACACCTGGGCTCAACAGCAGCCCTGGAGAACTCCAAACAGAGTTTGTTCCTGAAAGCTGACAGGTGAAGGTAGAAAGGCAACCAATCAGGACAGCAAATAGCTGAGATCCTCCTTAATATGGGGAAGGGGGAGGAGGAAAGGCCTTAAAAAGGCCTACCCTGGGCCCTGTGACCCTGTCTCACCCTGAAGCACACTGGCACCCACCAAGTCTCAGGTGTGTGCTTTTCCTTTTCCTTGTTTAATAAACTGGCACATCTCTGAATTCTTTCTTGCAATGAAGCCAAGAACAAGAACCCAGAGCATTCCGCTAACAGTTGGGTACCCTGACAGGTGTGCTAGTAGGCTTGTGGAGATACACAGCTTCAGGTCTTATGTGAAAGTGTGAGGTGAGTGCAGACAACCCTTTGAAGGTGTTTTGTTATAAAATGGGGCAGTAGTTAATGAGGAGCATCAAAGAGGTTTTTGGGTTTTGTGTGTGTGTGTGTATGGTAGATGGCATTTTTTAAACATGTTTATATGCAGATTGAAAAACCTCAGTAGAGAAGAAAATACTGATGTGGGAGAGAGGGGATGTAACTGTCAAATCAAAGACCTTGAGTAGATGAAAGGGATGAGATCTAGTGAGTACATGGAGAAGGTGACACTGGATAGGAGTGTAGATCATGGGGAAGGCAGCCGCAGATAGGCAGCTGGGAGGGTGGGCAGGGAATTGAAAATGTTTCTGTAATTACCTCACTTGAGAGATCATAAAATGGGCCCCAGAAAGGTTTGGCAACATGGTTTAAGTTCCCACTGCTAGTTAGTGGCAGAACAGGACTAAAACCTAGACCTCTTGTCTCCTCAGTCTTCAGCTTTTCTCACTTTCTCTCAGGATCTCCTCAGGACAAAGTGTTAGAGGAAATTGGAGGGAATGGGATGTAAAGACCAAAATTAGCAAGATAAAAATAGCAATGAGTTTAAAATGTGTACACAGCCTCTAGGGCAGAGGTTCTTAACCTTTTTTGTTCCATGGACCCCTTTGCCAGTCAGGTAAAAACCACGGACCCCAGGGGCCAGCTGGATAGCCCAGTGGATAGGGCGCCGGCATACCGCATGGGAGGCCCCGGGTTCGGTTCCCGGGGACCTCTACTAGCAGGCAGACCGCCTTGAGAATGGCAAGCCACCATGGGCGGGCCAGAGCCGCCGTGGGCAGGGCAAAAGCTGCCACGGGCAGGGCAGGTTGCCCGCGAATGGAGTGCAGCCAGCCACCCGCGAACTGAGAGCCAGCCGTGAATGGAAGCAGAAGCCACCCACAAGCGGGGAAAGCCGCGCCTGCGCAGTGACCAGTCTCAGCGTGTCGCCGCAGCGGGGAGGAGGGGAGATATGTAATAAAATAAATAAATCTTAAAAAAAAACCCATGGACCCCTTACTAAGTCCACACTATACTGTGTGTTATTTAATAAATACATCACACCCGCACCAACACGTCCCCACAAGAATAATATTTTTTGGAGTTTCAATTCAAGGTTATGGACCCTCTGTTAAGAACCCCAGCTCTATGGGATACCAAATGGGGTGAAAAAAGATAAAAATACTAAGGTAAAGAACCTGCCTCTCCTATCTCCTGAAAAAATTTTTTGATCGCAGGCTGTGACCCAGCAGCCACTACCTCTTGGAACAAATCAGGAGTTTTCTCAAAAAGAGAGCTCAAGTCCACATTCTCATACTAGGCCTGGTGGCTGTCAGGATTCTCTGTCTCACAGTGGTTTCTTTCGCCCATATTCCCCCAGTTCAAGAGGAAATTTTGAGAAGTTGATTATACTTGTTTTGGATTTTCAAGAGGGAGGAAGACAGAGAAAAGGGAATAATATATTTTTATCATGCATCAAGGGAGGATGGAAGCCAAAACAAGCCCTTGGAAGCAAACTCCATATACAATTTTGGCTCATCTCTAGGGGCAAAATGGAAGCTGGAAATTTACTTCCAAGTAACAACATGAGATATTTTATCAAATGTAAATTTTTCTTTTAATTTTTTTGTTCAGTTTTCTGATTTTCAAGAATATTCCATAAGTAGTATTTAAGGAGTTCACAAAAACCATACTGCAATCCTGCTCTTTAAAGCTTTAAGTACTAGCTAATAAATGGGGCTAAAAATGGATTAGAAAACAGTGTTTGAGCCTGAAGATAGCCAGAAGCAGAAATAAAGGAGGTAGAATATACACTAACCAAAAAGATCGAAAAGCAAATATTGACTAATGTTTACTGAGCCTTACAATTTGATAGACATTGTCCTAAGCACTTTATATATATCAAGTTATTTAATCCTCTGAACAATTGTACGAGTTAGGAACTGGTATCACTATTTTACAGACAGGGAAACTGAAACACAAATGAGGTAACTGTGCTCAGGATCACACAGCTAGGGGAGGAAGAACTGGGCTTTGCATCCAGGAAGCCTGGGTCCTGAGCCCAGTCTTATCTCATGTGCTCTCTTATGTTCACTGCTGCCTGCTGACCTCCTCAAGCACAGCGCTGATCCACAGCAAGACGGGGAAAGTTAGGGCTTGACGTGTGATGGTAAGGCAGCTACAAGACACCCAGCAATGAGGCTGCCCCTGTGTGCACTTATTACTGGGGGTGAGGGGTGTGGGAATAGAAAGTAAACAAAATAAATTAGGAAAGGAGTGCAAACTCCACTTAGGGGATGGTTCTATTTCTGCTAGGATAACAGAGCAATAGGCCATGATTAACTGATTAAAAATGAAACAGAGCTCTCAAGCACCTTCCTAGAGAATTCCTGTTACACACACATGTACACACACGTACCTGCACAGAACGGGGATTGGCCAAGAGGTTTCCTTTTTTGGTTGTTTTGTCCTGGTCTCTGTGCCTTTTCCTCCCGCTCTGCTGATAGTTAAATCACAAGTCTACTGGTACACTTTTATTCTAAGCCTACTTCTTTCAGATCTTGATACATCGCTAACCACTGACCAGGAATTAATATTCTATCTATGCTTTTCTGAGATTAAATGTATTTAACTCTTTAATCATGACTTTAGGTTGGATGTTCGTCGTAAGAAAGCTAAAAAAGTTGTCATTCTACGTCTGTACACTAACAATGTGTTCATAAGATTTGAAAAAAAGCTTAAAATGTTTGCTTAAATGCAAGAAAATTTTTTCTTCTTTCCTAGATCAAGTCTGAAAAATTCAAGAGCTTAAGAAGAGATCAAATTGGAAGTGACTGAGAGGAGTCTGAATTTATTTTAGATGACTATATCTTAAAAAACAAAGTCACTTTCAAAGAGTCTCAAAACAATTTCATCGTTTTCCCCCCTTGTGCATGTGGGATCTAAATTTATTCCAGAAGCAGGGAGACCACGTATCCTCATATATTCCATTACGTGAGGCAGAAAGTTCTCCATGGCAACCTGCTACAAACGCAAATTACGAAATCTCAAACACTTTGGTTCTAGCAAAAAATAGGAATAAAAAAAAAAGAGGCAAAAAAAAAAACAACAAGTAGAAATGATTGGTAACCTATTTGTGAAGTCAATTTGATCATACACTTCCACAATGGTGCCACACCCCACCCTGCCCACCTTCTTTCACAATCACACACACACTCTCAGGGAAACTGCACACATATAGTGACAAATTAACCTTCTCCAGGTTAATTAAGTGATAATTGGACAGGTGCCTTGGGGCTCCCAAGCGAATATACCACTAAAGCAACAGGAAAAGTAATTAATCCTTATGACAGCACCTTAATACAGCTGAAGCTAGAAAGACAATAACCCCATTTTAAAAAATAGCAATAGTGACAAAAAAGAAATAAGGTCAATATTTTCAAAAGGCTTTCCTGTTTCACTTGCCATTTCCTGTTCACTGAAGTTGCTTGTTTTACTCCCAGCTGTCAGCCTTGGAAAAAGGCTCAAACAGCTTGAATTCCCTTCCTTCTTCCTGGGTTAAACAATAGAGAAATATTCTCTGAATGAAGCATTTCCCTGGGTGCTGTGAGGGCTGAGGAAGCTTATACTCTGGGGAGAAAAGCTCGGCTATCACCACCCTAACAGCAACCTACTGTCAATTGGAGTCTCCTTACTTGAGTTGCTCCTCCATGACTGCCATCTCATGGCATTATTTTATTTAATCCTCAAATACCTTGAAAGGCTGGTTTTATTGTACCTATTCTAAGCATGGACAAACAGAGGGTTACCAGAGAGTAAGTAACTTGGCCCAGGACCCAGGATGGAGATGAAAATGGAACCCTAACTCTGGAACCGTTATACCACATTAGATACAGCCTGGGGCACATTTTAAATGTGTTGATAAAGTTAGAAAGTGATGTTGGAGTGTAAAAGCGGGAATATTTTCATCTGGGAATATTCCAGGGAGGCTTCACGGAGGAGATGGTATTTGAGCTGGGCTTTAATGAACGAAGAGAACTGGAGTGAAAGCCTTGATACAGGGAAGGTACAAAGGGGCGCAAGCTCCTTCACTGGATGGTAAAGAGCATCGTTGGCTGAAGTGTAGGATGGATGGAGAGATTTAGCTGAAGATGAGGCCAGAAATAGATTTGGTTCTATTTATATACATAGATATTTGGTTCTATTATATAAGAGAAAGATGATAATTTTTGGTTTGGGAGGTAAGAATAGTGGCACCATCACTACTATCTAAAACTTGTTCATCACTCCAAAAAGAAGCTCTCTGCCCATTGTGTAGATTGAAGCACGTTCCCCACAAAGACATGCTTAAGTCCCAGCCCCTTTCCCGTGAGTGTGAACTCTTATGTAAATGGCATCTTTGAAGATCCTATTAAGAAGGGGCCAAACTGAAGCAGGTGGCCCTTAATCCTGGGCCTGGAATCCATGTGACGGAGGCAGAGACTGACTGTCAGCAAGCCACCACCAGAATGCTATAGATTTGGAGAAATCATGGGCTGCCACCTGGATTTTGGACTTCTGGTCTCCAAGGTCTGAGCCAATAAATTCCTGTTGTTTAAGACAACCAGTCTCTGGTATTTTTAATAGTAGTCCTGGTAAGCTAAGATACTCATTAAGCAAAAACTTCTCATTCCTTCCTCTCCACAGACCCTGATAACCTCTAATCTACTTTTCATTTCTCTGAATTTACCTATTTTACATTTTCATATAAGTGGACTCATAAAATATTTCTTCATCTGTTTCTGGCCTATTTCACTTAGCATGTTTTCAAGGTTAATTGATGCTGTAGCATATATCAGAACTTTACCCTTTTTAATGGATGAATAGTATTCCATTGTACGCCTGTATCACATTTTGTTATCCATTTACCTGTTGATGGACACTTGGATGGCTTCCACATTTTGGCTACTGTGTATAATGCTGCTATGAACACTGGTGTACAAGTATCTATGTGAGTCTCTGTTGTCAATTCTTTGGAGTATATACACAGGAGTTGAACTGCTGGGTCATATAGTAATTCTTTATTTAACTTTTTGAGGAAATAAGTGTTTTCCACAGAGGCTCACCATTTTATATTCCCACCAGCAATGCAAGAGAGTTCCAACTTCTCCACATCCTTTCAAGCACTTGTTTCTTCCTTGCTTTTTTTTTTTTGATAATAGCCATTCTAGTGGGTATGAAGAGGTATCTCGCTGTTTTAGTTTGCATTCTCTTCATCTTTTGACTTCACTATATCCTTAAATCTGGGGAAAGAGTTCTGGGGGAAGAGTTGGATTATGTTTCCTACTTTTATAGCTTAGGCAAGAACTATAGGGAACAGGGGGCCTAAGGAACCCCAAAGCACAAAAAGAGCTTGTTAGAGCCACACAAGAAGCTATCCTACTACAGAAAGATTGAGCAGAGATAGTAGCTCAGGTAAGGAGACTGGGGGTCTCTGTTGCAATTGTGTTTCTAGAGATGTCGGCTCAGCCTATAGACTGGTTCTGCCTTGAGGGTTTTAAAATAATAGCTAAATTGGACAACGGTGTCCATACTAATATTGATATGTCAGCATATGGGTGGGAATCCGGTAGTTTTCAGTGTGCTTTTTCATAGGCTATGCACTGTTTTTTGAAGGAAAAAAAAAAAGAAAACAGGGCAGCAAAAGCTTTAATAACTTCAATATTTATCATTCTGTCTGGTTCCATCTCACTGTTCGTCTGTGTTATAGATCCTGTTTTGCTAATACAAGGACAATGCTGGATGACTAATTTCTAATTCTGTTTGTTTTTATGATGTAATTGTAAAATACTGATTGTTTGATGTATACACAAGCGTATATTGAATGAGACTTGACCTTTTCAAAATAGTAGTGGGGGGTGGTGGTATGTTCAGATGCTTATTCCGGGGACTTTCAGAACATTTGGGGCACTTTCCTTGAGGGTGGTTGTCCTTGGAACCATCCACATACACTTCAAAACACCCTCAATTTGAAGCAACTGTGCCAACTAAGAAAATTGGATTTTTGGAAACAGCTAAAATTAATTCGGAACTGACTCCTGTGATTAAGGAGAGTGATACAGGGTCTTATGGACATTTTTGAACAAACCAAGGAATAAAAAAGTTGTATAAGATACGATTCTGAAGAAATTTTTATGAGTGGACTTGAGAAACAGAAGACATAGAAGAATGTCTAACATGCTTTGAACAACGGTAGCTTTGCTGAGTTATGTGTGCATTCCTCTAGTGCGACTGCCTTGTTCTGAGTCACTCTAACAATAATAAACATGGTTACTAATTATAGTCACTGTAATGGTTTCAGAGTTTTATTTAATCGTGAATTCCAAAAATATAGATTGGATTGTTCTTGTAAGCTAATTTGTTCATCTGGGCATGACTGAGTTGTGATAAGGGCATTAACTGGGCCCCGCCCCTCGGTGGGTGTGGTCTCAAGTATAAAGGCTAGGCAGCAGATTGAAGCGGAGATTTGGAGGAGATTTGAAAAGCAGTTCTGATGTTGGAGTGAGCCCATCGCCCGATAGTCTACAGCTGGCCTTGTGGAGAGACGCAACGCAGAGAGTCTCATGGTCTACAGCTGAACTCGTGAAGAAACAGAAGCTAAGCCCGGAGAGAAACGCAGCCCCAGGAACAAAGGAATCCAGAAGCCTGAACCCTGGAGACGTTGGCAGCCATCTTGCTCCAACACGTGGACTTTGGTATGGGAAGAACTTTATGCTTTGTGGCCTGGTAACTGTAAGCTACTACCCCAAATAAATACCCTTTATAAAGACCGACCAATCTTTGGTATATTTCAAAAGGCACGCCTGTGGCTGACCAAAACAGTCACCAATGAAATTCTTAACAGTTATTTTTAATAATGTATAATTGCATAGCAATTTCCAATTCAAAGAACACTTTTACTTCTACTTCAGTTGCTTTTTAATTATGAACTAGTGAAGGAGTCAGGGTAATTATGTATTATAGATCATTTTTACAAAATAAGACAAAATTGTCAATTAAAAGGATTAAACTTGGCCAAGGTCAAAAGAATTAGTAAATCATGAAGGCAGCATGTACCAGGATTCATGTCTGCTGACTCTAGTACATTGACAATGATAAGAGAGTATATCTTTTATTACTTTTAGTCATACACTGTGCTCATTCTACTTCCAAATCACATCCTTTCTCAATAGGCAGGTGTGCCACGACCGAGGACAGTAAAAGGGCAGGCCTAAAATTAGTAAAAAAGAGTTTTTCAGATGTTCTGTCCTTTTCCAGGAGGGAAAAATCCCTTCTCTCAACCCTCCCTGATGTCCAGGGCACTCATAATACAAATGAGATAAACAGACTTTTTGTGATTTCCATTCTTGCAGGTAAGTCAGCTTAAAACTGAAATCTATCTCTTTTGTTCCAAAGGTGAGCAGTTTTTATCCACAGTGTCCTAGAATATTATTTCTTCTATTCTGAGGGCCAGGCCATAGACAGAACTACATAAACGTTACTCCATTCTTTGATGAGCTGCTTTTCAGGTTTTGAGGAAGTCATCGAAAAGTTTACAGACACCTGGGCTTTTAAAAAAGTATAATTTAATTCCTATAAAATTATTTGGGAAAAGTTATGCTCCTGAACAAGTTACTTCATCTCTTTAAAGCTAAGTTTCTGAGTCTTGAAAACGTTTTATACTGAACTTTGCTCCAATGTAGCTAAGTGGTCTCAGGTAGGTCAGCTATTTTCTCTGGCCCTCAGGCTCCCTATCTCTGAAACGAGGGGCTTTAACCATACGACCTCTAACTTTTCAGGCTTTTGTAACTGTACAAGAGGTTGTTCTTGGGTATTTCATGTCATAGGACATGGGGTATAAAACAAGGGTTTTATGTTTTCAGGGGCTGGGCAGGCAGAGCTTCTCAACCTCAGCACTGCTGACTTTTGGGTCATCTGCTGTGGGGTCTCTCTTGTGCATTGCAGGATGGTTAACAGCATCTAGGGTCTCTACCCACTAAATTTCAGTAGTACCACTCCCCGACCCCATTTGATAATCAAAAATACCTCCAGACATTGCCAAATGTCCCCTGGGGGGCAAACCCCTCCCCACCAGAACTACTGTAAAACATTAGGAAATGATAATACAGGGGCTAATTGGAAATGCACCTATGTCTTGCCTAAAGGCATGCAAATTTAAATGTAAAGAGTTCATCAGTGGGATTCTGTATCCCTCCTCAGCCCCCAAAACGTCCCCACAACACACTCAGCTACACAAGTCAGGAGTTCCTATCTTAGAAGAATACATTCAAGCTGTAAATTCAGACAGACTAGTTAGGTTTCCAAGTTTTCCCACCTGCTAACTATATAACTACTGTTAGTCTATTTTTTTCATCTGCTAAGTGGGCATAATGATATAACGTTCAGTGAGCAAATGAGAAAATGCAGAGAAACTAGCATAGTATCTGGCATGTAGCAACACATTTATTGAGTACCTGGAAACAATTTATAAAAGAAGATATTAGGGTGTGCTCTTACTATTAATTGCGTCATGCATGAATGGGCATGTTTATAATTAAACAAAAAATTATCTATTTCAATGAGGGGAATTCTATAGTGAAAATGTTAAAACCCTCTTTTCTCCACTTAGGTGCTTTAATAGGTTCTACTTGTTAGAGGAGGAATTTCCTTTATTGGTCTCTTCTTGCTTCTACCTCCATCCCTTTCTCTCCCTGAGGCGTTCTTAAAATACCCACTAATAACTCTGCCTTTTATTCTTGCTCATGGGGCCACTTAGGAAGAAGCCAAGAAAAGGTAACTTGAATCCTATTTTAGGTTTTCAAGGGAACTCCTTTACAAAAAATTCAATTCATACAAAGAAATGTGTT
>PVKH010015418.1:0-16100 GCA_004027955.1 Chaetophractus vellerosus | reverse complement strand
CTGCCCGTGGCGGCTTTTGCCCTGTCCGTGGCAGCTTTTTGCCCTGCCCACAGCGGCTCTGGGTCGCCCATGGCGGCTTGCCATTCTCAAGGCGGTCTGCCCGCTAGGAGAGGTCCCCGGGAACCGAACCCAGGGCCTCCCATGTGGTTTCCCAGCGAGCTCTTTATCCACTGAGCTATCTAGCCGGGCCCAAGAGCATGGTTCTTGAACAGGTTAATTTGAGATGTTAATTAGACATCCAAGTGGAGATGTGAGGAAGCAGTTGGAAATATAAGTCTGGAGTTTGCATGATTGTTTTGAGCAGGACAAACGAATTTTGGAGTCATTAAAATATGATGGCATTTAAAGCCATGAGATTAGATGCAATTACCAAGGAATAAGCATAGCTAGAAAAGAGATCCATGCACTGAGCTCTGGGCAACTGTCATATATTTAACTGCTTACTATACTTTTGTATCTGGGTGTACCAAAGGCATCTCAAACCAAACATATCCCAAGTTCTATTGACCTCTCCTCTTTTATCCTCCACATCTATGTATAGAAGCATTTTGATAGAAAAATGGAATGAAAATTCAGAGAAAAGTATAAGCTGTTAAACAGGTTTAAGTCCTATATGATTACTAAAATCTGGCAGCAAATTTAGTTTTGAGCTTCCTGGCAGCCAAAGAATGAATACCACGTATCAATTCTCAGAAGCCTTGTTGCCACTATTACTTCTTTCTTTTACTTTCCAATAATAAGTCACTAGCTTTTCCAGAGTTCTTCTCCCACTCATTTCTGCTTCTGTGAGAATATATTACTGTGGCTTTCTTCCATCTGTCTAACCACATTGCTTATTAGATAAAAATAGGCTTTTAGGTTTAGATCTTACACATTATAATATAGTGTACTAAGTACTTTCCAAGTGGTTCAGTATGAAAATACACACACATACACATGCATTCTCACACACATACAGTTTGGTGCCTCTCAATGCCAAGATCTATTATTCAATTATTTACATGTCTATGTTGAGCAAAATATGGTTGTTCTCCAAAGAGTGTATATTTACTGCTCTATAATAAAGTATTTTAAAAAGATTCAGGTGATATTACTTCCCCTTTCTCTTTGTCTAGTTAACCTATTATTTGGCAACAACTTCTTGTCCTTCAGAGCTTTCTCAACTGTTACCTCCTCTAGCATGCCTTCCCTAATGTCTGACTGTGCTTATGTAGCAAATTGTTTTTATACTGATTATCACATTTTTATTGTAAACACTTATTTGTCTGTCTCCATTACTAGATGGAAAGTGTCTTGTGAGCAGGCAATCTGTCTTTTTAAACTCTGATGCCCAGCAACTACCATAGTGACTGGTACATAGTAATCAATTGGTAAATACATGGTAAAAGAATGAATGTCCTTTGCAAATGAATGCCTTGTTTACCACAGAGATGAATTTAGGTTCTCTGATGGTTGTGTGGACCTTTATAACCTCATTGCATCAACTTTAATCCTAAATAATTTCCCCAGGTTTTAGAGTCATCCCACACATACTTATATCTGAAACTTTTGCTTGGCTCTGAGGGAGAGTACCATTTTTGTTATTTTTATAGCCAACTTATGACTGGTTTTGTGCTAATGGAAGGCATTTTAGGGATTGCACTTAGATCAGAATAGTTTGATAAGCCATATTCTCTATCACTCTACAATTTGATTGCCTATTATGTGCTATATACTGTACCAGATACTGTACTTATCTCATTTAAGCTTCACAATTTATTTTACATAGGCATCTAATTTATTTTCTCAATGTCAAACAGAGTGGACTGATCCCAGGGTTGACCGGTTCCCAGAATTTTTCTTTTATTGTGAAATGTTTCTTTGACATCTTAAACTTTGGATGGGAGTACAGGGATTGTAAACCTAAACTACTGTATTGCCCTTAATAAACTCACTTTGGATCTTTTGACTATTAATTCAATTAAACCTTCTTTGCAGTTATCTATTTCATACTAATTCTATGGATAATGAAGTTAATAAAATTGTTCCTTGCTGTGGTAAGAACTATTTCTTTTATTTGTTCCTGTTTAGTGCATGAAGAAAAAGACAGGAAGGGCATTTTGGGGAAAAGTGTGAATAATCTTGTGGCTTTAAATACAATCTATAGGCTGGTGATTCCTAAATTTAAATCTCCAGCCTGGGCTTTCTGTCTGAACTCCTGGCCTGTATATCCAATTTTCCACGTGATGTTTCCACCTGGATGCCTAGTATGATCTCAAATTAAGCATATACCCCAAACTGAGCTTCTGGTTTCCGTCTATCACCACCTGCTCCCTGCCTCCAACCTCTTCTCACATTCTCTCTTATCCTGGTTGATGGCAGCTCCATTCTTCCAGTTGCATAAAGTAAAAATGTGAGTGTTATCCTTAGCTATGCTCTCTCATACCTTGTTTTCAATTGGTCTTTCTTTTTTTATCAATTGGTATTTAAATCCTGTTGACACTACCTTCAAAGTTAATAAAGAATTCCACCATGTTTCACTATCACTTCTGCCACTAATCTAAACTGCCATCATCTATTGTCTGGATTGTTGCACTAGCTCCTAACTGGTGTCTCTGCCCCTGCCATGAAGCAACTAGAGTGAGTCATTGAAAATATATATCAGATCACATCACTGTACTTCAAACCTTACAGTGGTTTCTGAATCGATTCAGTGGAAAAAGCTAAAGTTTTTATTATGACCTATAAGGCACTTCATGACCTTGCCCTCTTATCTTACATCTTCTGCTGCTCTCTTTCTTCATCTGCTGTAGCCATACTTACCTCCTTACTTTTCCTGAAATAAACCACACACATCCCCTCTCCTCAAAACCTTTCTGCTTGCTGGGATACTCTCCCCGCAGATGTCTGTATAGCTAACAACCTCACTTCATTCAGGTGTTTTCTCAAAAGTCATTGTCATCCTCCTTGCTTTTTTTTTTCTTTTAGCACTTATCACTATCTAGCATGCAATATATTTTACTTATTTCATGTATTGTCAGCTTCTTCCACTAGAATGTAAATTCCATCAGGACAGGTGTTTTCTTTCTTCTTTGTTTTAGATTGCTACATAGTAAAGGCCTCAATAAATCTTTTTTTTTTTTTTTTTTTTTCTCTGTGCTTCCCCTGCTGTGCATAGCTGCTATTTCTGGCTATTCTTACACAATTTATATATTTATTTACTAAGCAGTTTTATTGAGATATATTCACATACCATATCTATCTGAAGTGTATCATCAATGGCTTTTAGTATAATCACAATGTTGTGCATTCATCACCACAAACAATTTTAGAACAACTTAATTACTCCTAAAAGAAAAACTGGACACCCCTTAGCAGTCCTTCCCCAGCCCTACATAACTACTAATCTAATTTCATCTTTATAAATTGATTTATATTTACATTTTATATAAATGGAATCATACAATATGTAGTACTTTGTCTCTGGTTTCTCTCACTTGGCATAATGTTTTTTTTCATACATTTGTTCAGTTTCAAAGAAAAATGGTCTTATATATGCAATTTTACCTATATACATATTTCAATAAATCTTGACTGAATAACACCAATGTGTCCCAGATAAACACTTTTAAAACTCTTTTGTCCTTCCTTTTGGATTTGAAATAATGGTATGGGAATGCGCCCCTCCATAATTTGAACCCTCAAATTTCTTGGTTTCCTGTTTTGCATCTTTTCCATGTCTGAAGGCTTGTCTCCAAAGTCTCCTTCAATTATTCCACTCCTCCATTGCCATTACATTCTGGGACACCTTTGTGTAAATGTTAGAACATTCAAGCAAATGCCTAAATTGACCATTCTGGCAGCTGCATTATTATTCATAAACTCACCTAATATTAATTTTTTTTGAGGCAAGAACATCTCAAAACAACTTTTTTCTTAGAGGAGTTTACCCACACTAGAGATTATAGAACCAGCACTCAATGGTGACAAATATTATTAAACGATCAATGAAGCATGAATACATGAATGAAATGGATATTTATCTTTTTATTGCTTTTTTGTGACTATGACTTCATGGGTCCTGGACACAGGGATTATTTTATTCATCTTTGATCCTGGCATCTAATAACCTGACCCCTAAAATGCATTCATTGTTTGATGCTTGAATTACCACGGGTTTTTTTTTTTTTTTTTTAAGTTCACAATGCCTTTTAGCCTTAGTTCTCCTATGTCTCTGCCGTTACTACTGTGTTGAACCCATTTGATATGTCTTCCTGGATTTGCTTGGCCATAGTTTTGTTTGATGCTACTATTACCATCCAGGAACATTACTGCATCCCATCAGCATCCTAACAGGTTGTAGAGAGGATGTTCCAGTTTTCACTGGAGGGAGGCTTGTTGAGCTCTGCTGCTGCTGTTGTGGTAGCAGCCAAGGGGTTGTAATGCTGTACTTGCTCCAGGTCCCTCATGTTGCTTGTGGGCATGACAAGAATGCCTTGCCTAAGGCCTTGAATCCCAGCCTTTTTTTCTTGGGCTTTCATTGTTGCTACAGAAGGGGTAGACACTGCTGGGAAGCTGCAGGCTGCAAGTGGACAGTTGGGGAGGGCTCCTGTCTCCCTCACTTGTTGGCTCAGCTCCTGCATGGATAATGCCACTGCTCTTGAGGCATCAGGTGGCATGATTCAAAAGTGTGGAGGAGTTGTGTCTCCTGCAGTAACCTTTGACTCGTGGGAGCCAGGAGATGAGAGGGAGCTCCATTGTTCTCTCTTCCCCTGCTACTGTTCCAAGACACAGTGGTTTTCTAAGTCCTCTCTGGAGACATCTGGAGAGACTGAACAGCCAGCTGTCTTTGCTGCAAAGCTGTGGCCAGCTCAGTAGTTCATTCCTTTGATTTTTTTTTTTTTTTTGTCCTCCTTCCCTCATGCTTGCTTCCCTGGGATAGTACTCTCTAAAGAACTGTTGTTTCATAAGCCTTTGCCTCAGGCCCTGTTTTTTAGGGAAACTGGGTTAAAATATTACTACTGACTGTCCCCTTAGGCCCTGTAAAGCTTTTTTTGCGCTTATGTTTGTAGTAAGCTCTTATACATTTTTTTGTCCTTCCCCCTCTGCCCCCACTTGCCTCTTTTGCCCAACTTGAAGCTTTTATCTTTAGTACCCTTAAGAACTTAGATAATAGCTAACTATGCACCGGGGACCTTTACAATCATTATTACCTCACAACTACCATATATTGAGGTGCTATCATTATCCCTTTTTTATAGAAAGGGAAACTGAGGTTAAGATGTTTTGTATCTTGGCCAAAATCACACAATTAGTAAATGGCCATGGAAACTCCAGAATCCTGTACTCTTACAGACATCACCTCTCAAGTAAGCACACAACAAGCACCTGACTTTCCTGGAACCACATACAGGGGCTCCTCTCCTTATGAAGGGCGTAAGGGTCAAATGGCTAGTTATGTCAATTTTTTTATGCTTTCACACTGAAGATGGGATTTAGCTTGTAGTATCTGGATAGATTTTCCGCAAAAGGAGAGGGCAGCCCTTTGAAACTTAAAAAAAATCAGGCCTACTTTTCTCCTTCATGCTGATGTAGGTTCTGTGGACATCTTTTTCTAAACTAGATGTCTCCTTTTGTATACTTTGAAATTGATGGTAGGTAATTCCCTCCTACATAATCTCTGCAGGTATTGCAGGAAACCCTTAGCAACTCGACGCTTCACACCCCACAGATGTTAGGAACATTTTATTTGTGTCTTGAACCTCAGGAAACATATTTTGCCTGAAATGTGTATGTTACTATCCTAAGCTTTATTCCTAGAACAAATACTTGGTCTTGGGTGAATCAAGATTAGGTTAGTAGGCATCTGATTTAGAAGCTTAGTCTCTTGCATCATACCCCGAAGTTTTTCCATTTCATCAATCACTTCTGTCTCTTGCTGTCAAGTGCACAGGCATATCATGTTTTACATGTTGCACAATTTGCCTTTCATCTTCAGAAGTGTCCTAGGAAACCATAACAAAGTACCACAAACTAGGTGGCTTGAAAAGACAAATTTATTCTCTCACAGTTCTGGAGGTTTTAAGTCTGAAATCAAGGTTTTGGCAGGCCCATACTTCCTCTGAAAGCTCTAAGAATCCTTCCTTGTGGCTTCCTAACATCTGGTGGTTGCCTGCAATCCTTGACATTTCTTGGTTTGTAGATGCATCACTCCAGTTTATGCCTTTGTCTCCCCTTCTGTGTGTCTGTGTCTGAATCTCCCTCGCCTTATAAGGCTATCAGTCATTAGATTTAGGGTCCATCCTAATCTAGTATGACCTCATTTTAACTTGATTACATCTGCAAAGACCTCATTTCCAAATAAGGTCACATTGATAGGCACTGGGAGTTAGTTCTTGAACATATATTTTTGGAGATTACAATTCAGCCTAACACACTACCCAGGTATTCATCTTTGTGCAAATGAAAGTTCTAATTTTCTCATCACTTTCAAATATTATGAATATCGCTACTTTTTTCTCCATCATAACCTACTCCTCTTTTTCACAGGATCTGTCAACACTCTTACTGCTACAGCACTTATCACATATTATGTAATCAATAATATTCATGTAATGCCTCAAATTAACCAGCAAAAGAGAAACGTATCTCGTTTAATAATAGAAATGTTTCCCCAAGCCTGCTGATTCTGTTGGCTTTGGTGGGCAAAGTTGACTCACTTTTGCTCTGCTGGGGGCTTTAAAAACATGTTAAAAAAGCTAACAATTTTTAAGGCACTTTTGATATCCTAACCTGGGTTCTGGACGCTTTTCAAAAAACTTCTAATCCCAGATAATGTCGAGATGAGGTTTTCCACCTTCACTAGAATAGGTTAAGAGTATCTCATGCTTTATTGGCTTTAGGCAGAAAAGGGTCTTGTTAATGAGTTACTACTTCCACTTTTTCTTTCTTTGTGCTTTAAATCATCCAACATTCATTTGAGAACCTACAACATGCCTGTGGCTCTCTGTTCGAATCCCGGCCACATCACGTTGGCTGTATTACTTTGGAGACTTTCTCAGTTTAGGGGCCTCAATTCTCTTGCAAGCTTGTGAGGGAATTGACGAGAAAATATAATGTGGCTGGTACACAACAGGCGTCCCCCGCCCGCACCGCCCCGGCCCGGCAGTTCTTTGTATTTCTCCGAGGGACTTAAGCGTATGAATAAACGAAGCCGGCTGGACGCGGATGCTCGGTTAGCCCTCGATAGTCCAAGGACGTGGAGTCAACGCCGAGAAATTCTACTTAAAGTCCGCCCTCTGAGCCCAAGATCGGCTGGAGAACCTCCTTGGGCGGGCGAGACGCAGGAGGAAGCCCCTTCCTGACCGGAATTCCCCACTCCTCCTCCTCAGCTTCGTCTCCACAACAACCGCGGCTCCCAACGAACTGCCCATCGCGCCCGCCCACGCGGTGACGTCATCGCGCGGCGGCCGATCGCCGGGACGTACAGCCAACAGAACGGGAGCCGGAAGCTGGGCGAGCAGCTGCTCGGGGCGTCGGGGGAACTGCAGGAGCCTGAGAGTTCGCGCACCTGGGGAAAGCCAGCGGAGGCAGCGGGCATGCGCAGCTCGGCTGGGTGGCGCTGGCCCTCTGCCTCTCGAGTTAAGAGTTCCGGATTTTTGAGTTGCGGGCGGGTAGCAAGTCTTGGGCTGTGCTGCTTGCGGGGGAAAGGCCGGAGCAGATGGACGAGGGAGCCCGACTCTTGTGAAGGGCGGATTTGTCTCTGGGATGGGGAGGGGCTGTGCGTCTATGCAGGACGCGTCCCACGGAGTTTGGGGTTTATTTGCCGGAAGATGAAATCAAACATCGGCAAAGTGTGATGCGCTTATCTGGAGCCAAGAACACGCTCAGAATACACGCCCAGATCCTGGGGACATGCTCCCCGGGGGCTGATACTTTCACCTGCGTGGCAAAAGCACAGTGCAAGGGCTTTACACGCAGTTATACTCACTTGCCGCCAGCAACAACCCAATGGAGGCGGGCATTGTTACACGGTCCTTAATTTACATGTGGGGTAACTGAGGACAGGTTAATTTGCCTTCAGGTCACACAGCTGAAAAGTGGCAGTTGCCAATTTCCAACAGGTCTGATTCAAAGCTCAGCGCTGCCGGTAAGATGCTTGAAGTCGTGAATAAGTGAAAATTAGACGGTCAAGACATTCTGTAAATAAATCGCGGAATTTGAATGTTAAGCGTTATAGGCTGTACCGTGGGAGTCGGATAGGCGTCAAAGGGGCTCAATGTAGATTTTGAATGGGATTTGGCAAGAGAAAAGAACCAAAGAGCTTTTGAGTCTCGCAGGAAAGGGAAAACAGAACTTGAGGGAGGAACCGGAAACCTGAGAAGGGAGGCTGACTGCCTCAACTGGAGCCTTGTGTTTATATTTGGTTTGCAAATAAAACCATCTGTAATTCAAGGGATGGACGTATCCTCCCAAGCAATGGACTTTCTCTTTTCTGCACTTAGGTTTATGCTATGCACAGTGACACTGTTCCTCTGGTTCAGCAAGATGCATTCCTGTGACTGAGTCAGGAACTTAGGTACAGGAGACAAAGATAATATGACACGTAGGATTTATTCCTTGATCCTGAGAGGAATAAACACTTACTTCCTTTCTGTGCTAGCACCCTCTCTCTGTCTTTAAAAGAAAAAAAGAATGTCATCTTTGTTTAAAGGAGCGGTGTCCTGATGATTTGTTAGTTTTTTTCTTGGTTTTATACTGATATTATTGCTTTAACACAGCTTGCACCACTGAATTTTGCAGTGATTACTGCTTTGTATTAGTTATATTGTTTAATGGTTGTAAATTTTTATCTCCTAAGCAAGATTGTAAGATTGCCCAGAGAGGCCCTGGGTTCGGTTCCCGGGGACCTCTCCTAGCGGGCAGACCGCCTTGAGAATGGCAAGCCGCCATGGGCGACCCAGAGCCGCTGTGGGCAGGGCAAAAAGCTGCCACGGACAGGGCAAAAGCCGCCACGGGCAGGGCAGGTCGCCCGCGAATGGAGCGCAGCCAGCCACCGGAGAACTGAAGCAAGAGCCGGCCGTGAATAGAAGCAGAAGCCGCCCACAAGCTGGGAAAGCCGCGCCTGCGCAGTGACCACTCTCGGAGCGTCGCCGCAGGGGGGGGAGGGGAGATATGTAATAAAATAAATAAATCTTAAAAAAAAAAAAAAAAGATTGCCCAGACAGAGACTGTATTCTCCATCTCATTCCCTTGAGTGTTGACTTAACTGACTTTTTCAAGTGTCATTCACTGCTGTGTCCAGTATCTTGCCTGGAACATCATATGCACTCCTTGAGTGCTGAATGAATGAAATGATGCCTCCTGGAAAGCAGGAAATGTGCCAGTTACCTGGTCTCCTAGCAGAATTATTTCCTTGTGGTGGGCACGCAGCAAATGTGTGTTTTGAATGCTGTGCCTTTCAAAAGGGAAAATTTAATCTCGTTGCCCTCCAAGAATTGCCACCTAAACACCATGTTCCCAAAAAGTCTGTCAAGAAACAATTGTTGATTGATTGATTAGCCTCAAAGAAATTCTTCACTCTTTTCTGAAGTGGGCATCTACACTTCCACCATGAATGATAGTCATGGTTTCGTTGGTCAGGCCATCTAAGAAATTTTTCAGGAGACTGTAAGTTGAGTATCTTCTTGATAAAACAAATAAGCAAACAAACCAATAAAAAACAAAAAACCCCAAACCAACAACAAAAACCCAAACAGGACCATCTTGCTTATGCACCCTAGCTACAAATGTTTAAAAAAATTGCGTGACCCTGGGAGAGAGAATGCTCTGCTGTGTGTGTATTTGCATGTGTTGGTGCTTGTGTGCTTACTGGATTTTAAATTTATGGAGACTTTGCATTCAGCATCTCCTTTCAAGGGAGGTGGACTGAAAAATGTGCCGGTAATTAGTTTGAATGAGAAAGATCCCAGTTATTTTTTTCAGCAAACCAATCAGACCTGGCCTGTGTAGGCTCCACAATAGAAAATTTGGGTGCATAAGAACTGTGCTTCGATGTAGGTGAAATCAAGTCAAGTCTGACCCACTGTTCCTCGGTCGGCTTGCTCACTTCACAGCAAAGATTCCATGTGTGTGGATGTGTGGGTAGAGGGAAATGATGCGGTCAAGTTATGCTTGAAGATAGGAGAGTAAGAAGCTTGAGCAAGTCCTTGCCAATTTACATCCGGCGGCTGCCACATCTGCCCCACTCCCATTTATTAGCTTTGACACCTTGGGGGCAAGTTACTTAACATTTCTGGGTTTCACGTTTCTCATTTCTAAAATAGAGACGATAACGACGATGCCACCTGACTTTAGAGTCACAATGTGTAAATGTGTAAGACGCTTAAAACGGCGCCTGCACATAGCAGACGCTTTATTGCTTGAGAAGTGGAACATTCCGCTAGGCTAACGTCTACTTCCACCCCGCTAGCCACTTCTAGGTCTCACCTACATTGAAATTCTAGAGACGCCTTTATTTCCGAATGCAAAGTTTTCCTGGTTCATGCAATTATCTTTGCTGCTGTCTACACGATTATAATTCTCCCAAATTATTTGGGATGCCTGTACTCTTCTCCCAAACCCCTTACTCCCCTAATCACGGTGGGAGCGTGTATGGGGGAGGGGAAGTTTCTCCTTCCCCGCCCACTACCTTTCGGGCTCAGCTAACTCCCCCAGACACCTCCCCGCGCCATCGTACCTCATCTGAGGACGCCCCTGGGGCGGGGCTGGAGCGCCGCGCACGCGCATTGCAGCAGCACCGCGCCTGCGCTGTGGAGGGACTGAGGGAAGCGGGGGATTGGTATGCGGCGAGTGTGTGAAGGGAAGGAGGCGTCCGCGCGGAGCGTGGTACTACGGCGAGCGCGGGCCGGAGGGGGCGGGGGGATGCGCCGCGGTGGCGCGGGCGCTGAAGCTGGTGTCAGGAGGCACCAGAGCAGCGGCTCCAGGTCTCGCCGCGGCCACAGCGCGGGTGTCGCGCGCGGCCTGAAGACGCCGTCCTTTTCAGCCCCCACCTTTTAAATTTTATTGTTTTGAATAACCGGAACCAATGAACGCAGCCGGGACCCGATCTCCGGAGGCCGCCGGGGCCGAGGGGACTGGGCTGGCGCCCGGCTGGAGCCCGCGTCCGAGTTGGCGGGGGCGGCCCGGGGAGTCGCCGGCGGTGGCGCCTGGCGGAGCGGAAGAGTGGCCCGCGACCGGGACGCCGCCGCGCTTTGCCCCCGCTCCTCCTCCGCGCTCTCATCCCGCCGCGACTGCCGGCCCAGCCTCGGGCTGGTTGCCGCGGCGGCGCTGGACTGCGCTGCTGGTGCTCGGGCTGCTGGTGGCCGGAGCGGCGGACGGATGCGAGTTGGTACCGAGGCACCTCCGCGGGCGGCGAGCGGCGGGCTCTGCCTCGGCAGCCGCCTCCTCTCCCGCCGCGGCGGCGGGCGAGAGCCCGGCGCTCATGACAGGTGAGGGCTCGGGAGTGGGGGGCGGTGGTCCGGGCTCGGCCGGTAGATGCGGCAGCCCCATCCCCGGGAGGGGCCCGCGGCCACGGCCGGTGCGCGATGCCGAGCCGGGCGCCCGGATGCCGGCGCCGTGGCCGCGCTCCGCTGCGGTCCTCTACACACTGGGCGCCTTGCCTTTTTAGCCCGACACCCCGCCCTCGACCGAGCCTCTCGACGGCTCTGGCTTCCCCGCCCTTCTTTCGGGCTCCCTGGTGTTCTAAGCTGAGCAATGCGGTGGTTTCTCTTCCGTACTGCAGAAGAGCCTGCAGGATACTGGGCTGATGATTTTTTTTTTTTTTTTTTTGGAAGCTGCTAGTAAAAGTCAGCAGCGGCAATGCGGTATTGAGTCTCTCTGGTGCTGCTCTTATAAAGGCAGCTGGCAGCGAGTCTCACCGGTTCAAAGCCCTGCTGAGCAAAACATCCCAGGGGAGGCTGCTAAAGAGGATTCTTTGAGAGCCATGATACCTAGTGGTATTATTGGTTCCGTAATAGTATGCGGAAGCCTTTAAGTCAAATGTGTAGTTTTTGAGGGTAAGAGGAAGGCCATTTTAAATGATGGAAAGTATTTGCTTGGTGGTTGCATCAGTGAGTGATAAAGGGTGCATAATAATCAGCAGGTAACCCTAAATACATCAGAAATTTAACATGTGCAGGATACTAAGGGCTTGTATTTGAGCAGCACAGTTCTGATAGACATCACCAGGTCCTTTTTTATATGGAGCGTTCTCGAAATTATTGAAAACTTGCAAACATGTTTGATATGTTAAGTAGAAAATTGTATCGTTTTAAAGCCTTTAGTGTCCTGTACAGCTGATATCTTGTGGTTTAAGTTAATACTGTAAGGATCCTAAATAAGTACTTTTGGAAAAGTCGTGGAGCTAAAGTAATGCTTTTCATATAACTTCATTTATTTATTTTTAAAGCAGATCTGTAGGTTCTCTACATTAATTACAAGATTTTAAAAAGGAACAAGTAAAGCGGAAACAAGATGACCTATCATTAATTTAAGCAAAGTGATAGTCCAACAGGCGTCTGAAAGTTACTAACAGCTGCTTGGCGGAGTGCTCAAGCTTTATTCTTCAGAGCAAAGCAGATAATCTCTGGGTTCTATAAGATGTTTACTCTAATAGGAGGAAGAAGGATGTTAGTAAACTTTGTCATACGCTTTGGAAGTTGTAATGTATAGAACATAATGAACAGAATATTTAACTTGCTTTACCTTGAAACATCTCAAGCCCTTTTAAAGGCTTAATAGGGAAGCCGTTGGAAATGGAAACATCCAGCCTCTTACTAGCCTCGTGTGATTTGGATAATATTACAGAATGATCAGTATTAGGAACATAGTTTGGTTTCAGTGAGAAAATAGGTTGGATACCCTCATGCTTGAATAGTCTTTATTCTCCTAAGTGAGAAATAAAAATGTGGTGAAGAATAGTTATTTTCAGGAAAGGTGCTAGATAAGACTATAATTTGAAAGTTTGATGCTTGATTCAGGAAGGGAGGGAGTGGAAACATTTGGGCTTCTGAAGTTTAAGAGGTGGCTTTTGGTTTCTTGAACAGAAATGTTTGATTAATATATAATTGGCTAATGCTTTATCAAAATGTAATTGGTACAAGGGCATGCAATTCAGGAAATTTAGTATTTATTCATGATTAACAGTATTTTGTATGCTATGTAGATCAAATTAAGAAAATTCAGATAGAATTTTATTTTAATAAGCTATTTTCCTTCCTTTTGAAGACTTAAATTTCTCTCTAATGATTTATAGCATTGTGAAAAGAAAGGGTGGTTCTTTTAGGGGAAATATTTTGCTATATCATGCAAAAAGTTTGTATTGTAGTGTTGTAAGATAAGTTTACAGAAATACTATTAACCCTGGAATTTATTTCTTTCCTTATTAAAATTCTAATTTTTAAAGCATGTTAAGAATCTCTGCTTAAAGTTTAAAATAATAAATATACACAACATATAAGTTAATTTGTGATCATTTTAATAAGTTTACATAAGTGTAGTTAATATCACTGGTATCTCAGAAAAAGTAATTTGAAAGTCCATGATAAAGTCAGAAAATGTTGAAAATTTCTTTGACCTTATGGCCTCTGTAGAGCTTCTTCTCATTCTTAAGATTGTTTGAATAGGGCTTTCTTTTATGGTTTCCATTTGTAAATGTTGTGCTAAGCCCAGAACATAATTTGTAACTGCTCTTGTACACTTTGGGAAGTAAAACCTTAGGCTGAATTTTAAAAAACACTGTGTCGCCAGGTTCTAGCTAGCATTAAAAGATAGAAATGAAATAGAACATCTATCTGTATTAAGAGAACAAATTTCATGTAAATTTTGAAAGTTAAAAATTCTTGAAAAGATTCTGAGAGAACTCTGGATTAGAGCTGTTGTTTAACTATGACTGTTCTTAATAGCTCTGTAGAGAGACAGACAAAATTTCTTCAGTTTCTCTTTTTCCCTCTAGGTTGCTATTTTTAATAGTTACCTCTGTATAAACTTCATAAGAGTTTGCCTTTTACTAATAAACTGTAGAAAAAAAATTTTTTTTCTAGTAAAGTTTGCCCCTCAAGGGTTTTACCCTAGGGATTTTAAGAGTATTTTAAGAATAAGTTGCTTTTATTCGTGTGCTTAGCTTTGAACAAGCAAGTGTTTTTATGGAGCATCTATGACAAACCAGAATAAACAGACCCATTGTCATAATGAATATTGGACTATATTTCATTTTCCTTTTTTATATTACCTTTTCAGAATTCCTTATTCAATTGTTTTTGGTAAGATGGAACAAAAATGTATAATGCGGTGTGTGTATATATATATATATATATATATATATACATAAGCGCTCTTACTGTGAAAGTGATTGAAATTAAAATCAACTTAGATGTTGGTGACTGAGAGCTTGCTGATTATATTCTGAAGTAGTGTTTTAATAATTCAAGACATTACTTTTCTTTTCTTTTTCTTTTTCTTTTTTTGCCAACAGCTTTAGAATATATGACTTGACTCCAGTGGGGAGTGATCAGTCTCATCCAGATCTGGTCCCTGAGAAATAGTTTATGAAAGGGAGAGTACTACTTATATTAATACATATTAAATTATTATTGGAACACAATTCTTTATTCTGGCAAAGTATGCAGAATAATTGAAACATTTAAAAATTCTTTCAATATTTGTAGTTAATGCAGAGTTAAAAAATAAATTTAACTTTGGAAATAATTGTTTCTGTCACTTTCTTTTTGTAAATTAAAGTAACATACTGTAATGCCTACATAAAAGTTTTATCTAAACTATGATACCATTTCATGAATTTGGAATGTTATTAGAACATAAGATGTACATTTTTAAACGAGACGTTTGGAAGTATTAAAATGTCAATGAAAATTTAAAATAGTCTTAGTTTCAAAGCATAATACCATTTAGAACAGGGGTTCTTAACAAGGGGTCTATGGGCTTGTGTTGACATTGGAAAGACCATTCTTGTGGGGATGTGTTGGTGTGGGTATGATATATTTATTAAATAATACACAGTTTAGTGTGGACTTAGTAAGGGGTCCGTGGTTTTCACCTGACTGGCAGAGAGGTCCGTGGAACAAAAAAGATTAAGAGCCCCTGATTTAAAATAACCACTTTGCCCAGTAGCATTAAAAACATCTGTGGGGTTTTCATTAATTTAGTTGAAAATATTTCAAAATAGCATGTTTGCATTGGACAAATTTTAAATCTCTCAAATTTATCTCACCTTGCATCTGTAACAATACCCAGTAAATGTCATCTTTTTGAAAAGTTAGTAGTTGACAAGTGCGATACAGTATATATACATTGCACTGAGGAATATTTTACAGTGAATTTACACATGTTAATGTTTATATTGCAGCAGTAAACTTACAGTGTAGTTCAGTATAGCAGTTTAATATTATTGATGAATTCCAAAAAGAAATATTGGATTATGTTTGTAAACTGGTCTTTTCCTCTGGGTGTAGTAGTGTATTGGATTCAGAGGTTTTACTTTTACTTAATTAAATTATGACTAGGGCTTTAATTGAGCCATGTCCGTAGGGAGTTGAGTTCCCGCCCCTTGGTGGTTGGGGACTTACAGATAAAAGACATGGCAAAGGACAGAGTTGGAATTTTCGTGCTGGAGTTTTTGAGCTGGAGCCCCAGGAAGTAAGCACACAGAGGAGCTTGGTCGTGAGGAAAGAGAAAAGGCCCCAGGAAGAGAAACAAGCTGTTCACCTGATAGTCTACAGCTCGCCTTGTGGAACTAGCAGAGGAGCTGAGCCAGGAGAGAAGCAAGCCTCAGGAAGAGAGGAACCCAGGAAACCTGAACCCTCACAGACGTAGCCATTTTGCTCCAACATGTAGTAGTAGAATTTGGTGAGAGAAGTAACTTACGCTTTATGGCCTGGTAACTGTAAGCTTCTACCCCAAATAAATACCCTTGTTTAAAAGCCAACAGATTTCTGATATTTTGCATTGGCATTCCTTTTAGCAGACTAATACATTCACATAGTACTAGAAACCTTTATTGCTCCTTTTGTGAAGTTGCTCTATCTGAACTTAGCTTGTTTTCCAGAAGCCTTTTTTTTTTTTTT
>PVKH010015416.1:0-16078 GCA_004027955.1 Chaetophractus vellerosus | reverse complement strand
ATGGATACATGAGATACACTTGGGTGCAAATATAAGTTTAGCCATTTATCAGCTTCTGAGCCTTCATCTTATTAATTGTATAATAGGGACAATAATTCCCTCCTTCCTGCCATTTTTTGATGGAGTAGGGGTGATGTGTTTATACCAAATGCCACAGAAGCAGATCCCAGTGGACAACTATTAAATAAAATAAATTACTGCAGACTTAGAATTTTGTTTTTATAGTAGGTGGGTGGGATAGTGAGAAACAGTGAAGAAAATTATTTAGTGCCTTATGCAACAAACTTTTAAAGAAAAACTATACATTCACAAACGTATAATCACAATGACCATCACTTGAAGATCAGCACATCTGCCATCTTCTCAGCAAACGTTTTCTCTTGACTCATAAATTGCTGTCAAAGGATGCCATGACATTTCTTTCTTCTTCAGAATCAAATCCAAATGAGATTTGTTTTGTGTTGTTTTAAGATATTATAATTGCTCCATAACATCAGCATAGGCCATTAGTTTTTTAAAGAAATGCACATATTTCTCTAAATTAAAAATACATATTTCTTCCATCGTATCCACGGGATATAAGCCCCCTCTCACTTGGTAGTGGAGGGGACATCACCATCTTAGACTCCTCGGGATTGGGGGAAGAGCTATGGACTAGAGTGGACTAGTTGGTGTCCTGCTATAGACTTGTTGTGATTCATGCAATGGAAGAAATTACAAAATCATGTGGAGCCAGGGGCCACTGGACACTTTGGAGGCAGGGAGAGGGAAGGGCAGTTGTGATACAGGGGCTTTTTTGAGACTTGGGAATTGTCTTGGGTGGTGTTGCAATGGAGGATATAGGCCATTTTATATCATCATGTATCATGCAGAACTGTGTGGGAAAGAGGGTGTTCTACAGTCTGAACTGTGGTCCATGCATGGTGGCAAAGCCCCAGAATGTGTATATCTATCACAGGCGTTGTGCCACACTGATGAAGGATGTATATGTGGGAGGTTGTGGGAGGTGTGGAAGGTGGGGCATATGGGTACTCCTAAAATTTCTGTGTAACATTTATGTAAATTGATGTATCCTAAAATAATAATAATAATAATAATAATAATAAAAATTTAAAAAAATATATATGACAAATGAGTAAACTTGATATGTTAAACCCTGATTTCTTTAAAATTTGGAACTGAAATATCTTATTTATCTGATGTTTAACTTAACTAATGTTTAATTTACTTATACACTAGTAGACATTCTTATTTTGAATAAAAATAAATTCACTAAGTACATTTTATTCATAAACACAATTTAACAGGGCTATAAATAAGCCTTTTATATTAATTTTTAAAAAGTAATTTTCATCTTTTCAACATTCATTTTATAATCTTATTAGAAATTAAAACTTCTAAAATAAACTTTGGAAAATAAAGAAAAACACAGGTAAAATTTCCCCCAATTCCCCCAGCTAGAAATAATCACTCTTTACATTTTTTAGTATTACTATAGATTTCTTATTTTCTCTTTCTGTCTTCAACTCTCTTGTTCAAGGGTTTTTAATCTTTTTTTAAATTTTTTTATTACATATCCCCGCCCCCCCCCTTTCTGCTTGCTCTTGCTGTGTGTCCATTCTTCTGTGTTTTTCTATGTTTGACTCCTGTCTCCCCCCGTCTCTGCCGCGACGCGCCAGGTCAGCCCTCCGTGGCAGTGGCTTGCTCTGTTCCTGGGTGGCTCCACTCCGCTTTCACCGGCAGCTCTGCTCCATGTTTAGTGGGCAGCAGTCCTCCATGTTTTTGCCAGCTGCCGGCTTCCACAGTTCACAGGCGGCAGCTCCGCTTTTCACGGGTGACTTTGCCATGCCCGTGGGGGCTCCGCCCTGCCCGTGGCGGCTTTTTTTGCCTTGCCCACGGCGGCACGGCGGCTTGCCTTTCTCAAGGCGGTCTGCCCGCTCGGAGAGGTCCCCGGGAACCGAACCTGGGGCCTCCCATGTGGTACCCCAGCGTGCTCTTATCCACTGAGCTATCTAGCCAGGCCCTTTTAATCTTTATTTATGAGGATTGATGAAGTGTTTGGATCTCTTCTCAGAATACTTTTTATAATGTATAGAAAAAAAGCCAGTGAATGATTACCAAGAAACTATTTATATTGATATATAATGTAATATAATATATATGCTAAATATTTATGCAAAATATTAATATTTATTGATTATTACGTATGAAGATCTATAAATAGTTTTGATGACTTCTAAGCGTTTTGAAGTAGTGATCAGCATAAAGTGATATTTGAAGGTCCCTACAACTACTGTAAAGTGCTGTGAAAAGATCTGTCATTCACGCTGGTGAGAAGCCATAGGTATTGCTATTAACACTGTGGATTGTAGTGTGCCAGTGGTGCATACCGTCTAATAAAGCCTGAAGCTTCTAAAACGGCAGGGTAGGTGGACCTTTAAGAAACAGAATGCAAAATTAGGAATACACATTTAGGCATTAACATAAATATTTATTTAGAATGAAAAAAAATCAAAATAACTAATATTTTTGTAAGGAATATAAAGATAATTCAGTCTTTCTCTGTCCTGGTTAAGAAAAAATTATTATTATATCTGCACTCAGACTCACCAAAGTCTGAGTCCTACAAACAAGGGAATTCTGATCAATTTAATTATACTTGGTTTTAATAAAGTGAGGAGGAAGCATGATGCATTCATAATAATATGCCATATAATCTTAAATATGTTCCTGATAGGAAAACACTTCAGCTTTGACTAGGCTTTGCTGAAAACCAAAGCCTCTTACAATTGTATGAGTCTGATGATTGGAAGAATGTTCTACCCTGTTAGTAAGTGGTTTCTATATTTTAAAGTGTGTTTCTCTTAAAATATTCACGCACTTTTGGTGCTGGGCACTATAGAATTTTCAGAACTTATACGTTTGTGCCCTGATGTCAGGTAAGTCAGTGCAATGAGTTGTAGGACTATTCTTGGAAGCTGTTCTTAGACCAGAACAACAACAAAAATGAAAGTGACAGTAAACCACATTCTAACACCACCAACACAAGGGAAGTGTTGTAGGAGAGGCTGTAGTGGAAGAGAGAGTTGTCTTAAAGTTCATAATTAAAATATCTTACTTTTGTAAACTATATTTGTATCAATATCAATGTTAATATAGATAGACATAGATGCAGATCCTGTAATCACACAAGCTGAGATAGCACCATCCAAGAACTTAGAAGGGGTTATTGTGAATAAAGGGCTCTGTGCTGTAAGAGGCATGGCAAATTCACCTTTTGTATTATGCAAAGCATTCAGTCTTAGTTATCTTTTACAAACCTATGCCAAGGTGTAATTCTCAAAATGGTAAAATCATGACTCTCATACAACTGTAAAAAGAACACATGCCCAAGATTTCATGTAAATTACTAGTTAAAGGAAGAATCATAAGATGTTAAATCTGGTTCAAAGGAGAGTTTAAAGAATATAAATATTTTCCCTTACAGCAGAGTTGGCTGCTTCGCCACAGAAACCCAGGCTACTTGACTCCTGCTGTCCAAAGACATTAGACAATATGTCTTTCAAGAATACACTTTGGGTGAGTGGATGTAGCTCAAGTGGTTTAGTGCCTGCTTCCCATGTACAAGGTCCCAGTTTTGATTTCCAATACCTCTTAAAAACAAACAAACAAAAAAATTAACTCTCATGCAGATGTAGCTCTGTGGTTTAGCACCTGCTTCCCATATTCAAGGTCCTGGGTTCAATCCCCCATACCTCCTAAAATAAATACATACTTTGAGGACACTCAACATCTGTAATTTAAAGAAGAAAACAGCATCTATAGTTTTCTAATTCTGTAGCCAATTTATATTACCTATCAAAACACTTAAAATGTCAGTGTAAAGAATTTATATTCAAGTCAAGTCAAGGTCATTCAACTCATCAAAACTTGATGATGTTCTTCAGGAAGAGTGAGTTGGTAGAGATTTAGTCCTGTATAATGGGCGAGATCATAGTAGAGAGTCACCAAAAGACAGGTCTTCCCTGGATGTCTTTTAGTATTTATTTCGGGTGGGGTGCGGGGGGAGAACACACAGCACAACAATTTGCAAATTAAAATGGCACATTTCCAATTTCAAAGGAATAAAAATCCTAATGGGCACAAATTATACACCATGGTTTATTTGCTATTTATATTATGTTTAAAATTGACTGCTACTTCCTTTCCTCATTTTTTCATTGATAAGTTATCAATTTTACTTTTATTGGGAAAAACTCTTTATATGTAAGCAAATCACCATATATGTCATAAATATTGTAAGAATTCTTTAGTTATTTTTTCTTAATTGGGAGAATTTTATTAATATTGAAAGAAATTTAAAGACACAATTTTACAATGACACTTTAAAAATTTATTTATTATATATCCCCCCTTTCTGCTTGTTCTTGCTGTGCTCATTTTCTGTGTTCTTCTGTGTCTGTTTATCTCTCCCTGCTGCAGCAACCTGCCAAGCCAGCTCACCCAGCGGCGGCCTGCCTGCTTGTGGCGGCTTGCCCTGCCCACGGCGGCTTTGCCCTGCCTGCAGTGGCTTTGCCCTGCCCGCGGCGGCTTGCCTTCTCAAGGTGGTCTGCCCATTCATGGAGGCCCCAGGAACCAAACCCGGGGCCCCCCATGTGGTAAACCAGAGCCCTAACAATTGAGCTACAGCCAGTTCCCTACAATGACATTTAATAACTAAATTACACAACGTCAGGAGAATATTCCCCATAATGGTTTCCAGTGAAACATTTCCTCAGAGCCAAAAATTGTTTTCCCAAGACAAAGAACTGTGAAAGGATGCAGATCGGTTAGGTGCATTCTTTACACAGAATTTCCCAAAATTCCATCAATGACACACCAAATACAGATTAATTTCATAGCTTCCTATTGTCATTATAGTTCAATATTTATTCCAATGTGCTGACTAAGTTTCTAATAAAATTATATTACATAGTCTTTTATATGCTAGTTTGATAACTTCCATTTTAAACCTAACTTACATTTACAAAACTAAAAGAATGTCCGTGTATTCATCTGAAGTTCCACAATTTGCACACATGAATGTTAGAGAGATAAAATATTTGAGAGATTAGCTTAAACTATTAGAATGACCTATGTTTTAGTCAGAAAATTATGGATATAGGAAGAAACTTCCCTATATGCATTTTCAAAACTTTTATAATAGAGGTCCTCTGTTTTGGGTAGAATGGCACACTAAATATTCTGAAGGGCTGTGGAACTGTAAAACAATATGCTATTTATGCATTGCTAGCCACAAAACCAAACCAAATAAAGCAAAGCTGAATAAAATAGAGAAAGAGTGAGAGTGAGAGCTAAAATGAATAAGAGACAGAACTGAAATCCCAGCATTGGCAGAAAACAAATGTGAAAGGTGATGTTTCCCTGAGGTCGATTGGTGCTACAATTTCATGTGTATCTTTGGGCAAGTAGCTAAGCAAAAGAAGTGAGTTTTACATTAGCTCAATAAGCAAAAGTTCTGATAGGAAAACATGCGCACACACACAATTTCCATGACAGATTTTCTTCTTTTAATTCCATAAATATGGCTAATGCACATGATTAGATTTCTTTGGGCTTGAGATATTTAAATATCTTTCTATCTACATCTAGAGACTTATAAACTTGAAGAAATTATTCCTTCATTTACATTATTAATACTTGGTGGGTTTAGAACTAATCAAGCTATTGGAATAGCAATTAGTTTGATTTCTATGTGTACATCAAAAAAAGAAAAATGTGATTCCTGCTTTTATTAAACGTATATTGGAAAAGGCAAACAGAAGGAGGAGGTGGAGGAGAAGGAAAAAATAAATACGATTCTATGAAAGGCACCACAATGAGGTGGAGGTGAGCAATGTTACTATTGACAGTTGTCCCTGCTGTCCCTGTTGGCAGAAACTGTGGATCACCATGCCTGGTGCTTGATAAACATATCTTGATTGAGTAAATGCAAGATGAGAAGAATATACAGTGAGAGTAGTTAATTGTCTTTAATAAAACCCATGAAATACAAATGGATAATGCTTATTTAAATGTTTTGTAAAACTTTAAATTAAAAAAAAATTATCAAATGTTGCAAAGTTAACTATATGTAGCAAAGTTTTCCTTTATTTTGGAATGTAAAATATTTAGCTACATTTACAAAATTTTGAAGATAGACAATCACATCTATTTTATTTTTTTTTATTTTTATTTTTTTTAAAGATTTATTTATTTTATTACATATCTCCCCTTCCCCCCGCTGCGGCGACACGCCGAGAGTGGTCACTGCGCAGGCGCGGCTTTCCCCGCTTGTGGGCGGTCTCTGCGTCCATTCACGGCTGGCTTTCAGTTCGCGGGTGGCTGGCTGCGCTCCATCCGCGGGCGACCTGCCCTGCCCCTTGGCGGCTCTTGCCATGTCCGTGGCAGCTTCTTGCCCTGCCCACAGCGGCTCCAGCCCGCCCATGGCGGCTTGCCATTCTCAAGGCGGTCTGCCCGCTAGGAGAGGTCCCCGGGAACCGAACCCGGGGCCTCCCATGTGGTATGCCGGCGCCCTATCCACTGGGCTATCGAGCCGGCCCCACATCTATTTTAAAATGAAAATTATTTGAAAAGTTAAGGAAACATTACAAATAAAAGTTGTTCATGGGGCTGATTCCATGTGACTAAGAAGAATTGTACCATCAAAAATTCTATTCTATTTTTTTTACTTTGTTTCACTCAGAGGTATGTTTGTGGCTTCAGAACCTGAGTAATGACTTTTCCCTTTAGTGACTGAGAATCTTTTAGAATCCTTTCTACCAAATCCCATTTTATATCTCCTTTATTTACTCTTTATCACAATAAAATCTGTTTTTAGTCATGACTAAGTGTATTTTTCAAACTCACTGGAGGTAGAAGCCACTATTTTCCCTGTCCACCAAGGTATCAAAAGTTGAATAATGGCAGTAGATTTTCCCCTTAATTTTCTAGTACTTCTTTCTACACTGTCAAATCATATTAGAGTGGAGAAGCAGAGAGGATTCAGGATGCACTGAGGAGGTAAATCAGTAACTTAAGTTCCCAGGTCCATCATCCCTCGCAGCAGTTTATGAATGGCTATTTGTCTTCTTGCTTGGCGGTTGATTGTGGGCATTTGGGGTAAATCTGTGATTATATAGAAAAATAAAATTTTGACATTTTTAAATTATTTTAATAAATTAGTTGTGTGTTTAAGAGATATTTCAGAATCGACCTCTTTTGATTTCATAGTTAAGAGATTTTAAAGTGGTCAAGCTATTTAAAGGGTGGCTACTTAGATAAACAAAACAAAGGAGTCTAAGTAAGGGTGTAAGAGATATATGTAAAAGTCACAGGTATATATTATTCATTTATGGAAGGTTCTGGGAAGGTGGCATCAAAGTGGACAGGCCGGGCTCAACTCTTTCACAAAAACAACAGAGAAAGAGCCAAAAGCTGTCTGAGAGATCTGCTTTGGGAGTCAATAACCAGGACAATGCAACACAACTCCCAGCAAATTGAGGGACAGAGAGTTGAGGAACCCAAAACAATGAATATGAGTTACCTGTGGAGGCTGGGGAGGACTCCTCTATCTCACCCCCAGGTTATTAAGTGGGGGTAAAATCCCTGGTTCACTGCAGCCGACTGAGAGGGGACCAAATGTCTTCCTCTCTGTCAACTGGTATGACAGAAAATGGAGGGGGAGTTAGGGGGCTTCTCTTCAGAGAATTTGGCCAACAGAGCCTGCTTTGAATCTCAGCACGGCCCAGACCAAAACACAGGAAAGCAGAGATTGAAAGAAAGACCTCTGTGGAAAGGTGTGCTGACGAGTGCCATCTGCTGGCTAGTCTAGAAATTGCATGGAGAAAAACTTTTTACAACTCTTAACTCAAACTCCTGGGGGAAAATCTATGCCCATTACTGAATCCCTGGGCTGATTTTGATAATTTAAGCTGAAAATT
This sequence comes from Chaetophractus vellerosus, assembly GCA_004027955.1. NCBI lineage: Eukaryota > Metazoa > Chordata > Mammalia > Cingulata > Chlamyphoridae > Chaetophractus > Chaetophractus vellerosus. The sequence goes on along the minus strand of PVKH010015416.1, from coordinate 8,096 downwards.
TAAAGACTTAGGATAAGTTGACCCAAATATCAAAGAAGCGCTGTGAAGGAAAAAAAAAAAAAAGCAACTGGCAAGAGAGAGAAATTGGCCATCAGAGTAAATTCACTAACATATTCAGATGCCTAGACATCAGTAAAAATATCACAAATCATACTAGGAAACAGGAAGAGATGGCCTGGTCAAAGGAACAAACCAAATATCTTGAAGAGTTAGAGGATTTAAGACAATTAATCAGTGATAATCACACAACTCTCCTAAATCAAATCAAAGACTTTAAAGTAAATATGACTAAAGAGATAAAGGATATTAAGAAAATGCTGGGTGAGCATAAAGAACAATTTGAAAGCCACAAAGACAAGTAACAGTCTTTATGGGAATGAAAGGTATAATGGACAGGATTAAAAAATACATTAGAGGAATATAAGAACAGATTTGAATTGTTCAAAGACGGAATTAGTGATTGCAAAGACAGAATATCTGAACTGGAAAAGACAGAACAAAAAGAGAAGTGAATGGAAAAAAATGGAACAGGGTCTCACGGAATTGAATGACAATGCAAAATGCACAGACATATGCATTATCAAGGCCCCAAAAGGAGAAGAGAAAGACATAAATATCAATATCCAAGAAGGACAATGCAACCCAAACAGAATAGACCCACCTTGAGACACCTACTATTCAGAATGACAAATATCAGAGATAAAGAGAAGGTTCTGAAAGCAGCAAGAGAGAAGTAAAGCATCACATACAAGGAACCTCTCATCAGAAACGATGGAGGTGAGAAGAAAATGGTGTGATATATTTAATCTACTGAAAGAGAAAAATTGCCCACCAAGATATCTGTGTCTGGAAAAAGTATCCTTCAAAAATGCGGGTAAATTCAATGTCTTCACAGACAAACAGAAGCTGATAAACTATGTTACCAATAGACGAGAATTACAGGAGATGCTAAAGGGAGTATTGCAGCCTGAAAGGAAAAAAACAATGATGAGAGACTTGGAAAAGAGTATAGAAAGGAGATCATTAAGAAGGGTAAGTTAAAGGATAAAAAGATGGGCAATAGTAGGATATGAGAACAGAGAGCCAAAGGACAAAACAGATGAAGTTAAGTAATGCCTTAACAGTAATAACATTGAATGTTAATGGCTTGAACTCTTCAATCAAAAGACATAGACTGATAGAATGGATTAAAAAAACATGAGTCATCTATATACTGTCTACAAGAGATGCACCTCAGACATAAGGACACATCCAGGTTAAAAGTGATAGCTTAGAAAAAGATATTCCATGCAAATGATAACCAAAAGAGAGCTGGAGCAGTGATACTAATATGGGACAAAATAGATTTTAAATGCAAAACTTTTATAAGGGATGAAGAAGGTCATTATATATCAATAAAAGGGGTAATTCAGAAAGAAGAAATAACTATACTAAATATTTATGCACCTAACCTGGGTGCCCCAAGATACATGAGGCACACACTGGCAAAACTGAAGGAAGAAAGAGATGTCTCTACAATAGTTAGAGACTTCAATACACCACTCTCAGTATTGGATAGAACATCTGGATAGAGGGTAAGTAAAAAACAGAGAGCTTGAATAATATGAAAAATGAACTAGACCTAACAGACATCTCTAGAGTGTTGCACCCTAAAAGAGCAGGATGAACATTATTTTGAAGTGCTCATGAATCCTTCTCCATGATAGACCTTATGTTGGGTCACAAGTCAAGACTCAATAAATTTTAAAAGATTGAAATTATATATTATTCATTCTGTACTCCTAGGAGTGGAATTCTTTAGATTTCCACTAGATTTAATGTTATAAAATTTTTATATGCAGTTACCTATTCAAAATGAAGAATTATTGCTTTTGGAAAAATAATTGTCCTAATATCTGGCTTATTTTCACTGCCAATAATTTTTTAAAAATCTGGACGATATTTCTTTTTGTATAATGTCTACAGAAGTTCAGTTTTATACATTTGGAGAAATATAAAGAAACTATGAAAGGTTGCATTTCTTACTAATATAAATTTAGTACAACAGAATATGTGATAAAATCTCAAATATACTAATTTTAACTTCACTCACAGTTTAGATTTAAGATTAAAAGTTTAATAGAACAAATGAAAGTATGATACATAGAAATAGAAGTGGCAATATTTTGCACAACATATTATAAATATGAATTAAAATATGTGTTGTTTTAGCACTCTTAATTTCTCCTACTTGATGTGTAAAGAAAAAGTAAAAGGACAGCTGCAAAATGCTAATATTTTCTGTCCATAGAAGAAAAGGAAATTTTGATTATAACACCATGAAATTTTCCTTTTCCCTTGATACCCAGAAGGAATTTATTTTGACCATCTCAGATTTTTCACAGGTACTTCATGGCAGGGGTAATGGAGTTTGGTGAAAAGCTTTATTACTGACACAGAGATTTTTGTTTTTCCCTCCACTTTCTCTTGAAGGAAGAGTTTAAAATCTAAAGGTACTCACTGATTTTTAAATACATTGGTTCTGGCAATGGAAAAATATTTTCTCTTCTATCGCTTATTAGTCTGGGTTAAAGATGGCAAATTTTAGCATTTGGTGATCTACACTTTTGCTGGTTTAGAAAAAATTATAATAAATTATAATAAAAATTATAATAAATAATAAATTATATTAATTATATTACATTAGAACAAACACTTTTTACAGATGTTTTTTACATTAGAGAAGTTGTGGGTTTGCAGAACAATCATGCATAAAATGCAGGACTCCCATATACCACCCCCCACTAACTTGTTGCATTGGTGTGGAATATTTTTTACAATAGAAGGTAGTGCTTTTTTTAATATTAATTGCCTTTCTTAAAATTAATTAAAATATAAAATATTGCTATTAACTTTTGTCCATAGTTTACATTAGGTGTATTTTTCCATACACCACCCTATTATTAATATCTTGTGTTAGTGTTAAATAGTTGTTATAATTCATGAAAGAATATTCTTATCCTTGTGCTATAGACTATAGCCCATCATCTACAAAATGGTTCACTCTGTTATACAGTCTTATGCTTGATCTTTTCATTTTTATTCTAGTAACATATAAGTCCTAAAGTTTCCCCTTATAACCACATTCATCTATATAACTTAGGGGTGTTAATTACACTCATAGTAATGTGCTACTATCACCGCTATCCATTTCCAAACCTCTATAATCAACCTAATTAGAAATTCTGTACAAGTTAATCATCAGCTCCTCATTCTCTAACCCTAATATATCTCTCGATGTCCAATGCCACTATGAACATTGGGGTGCAAATATCTGGCTGAATCCCTGCTTTCAATTCTTCTGGGTATATATCTTGTATACCTGGGGAAAAACTCACTTGATCATGGTTCATAAGTCTTTTGATGAAGTTTTCTTTTATTCCTAGTATTTTAAGTGTTTGTATCAAAAAGGCATGTTGGATTTTGTCAAATGCCTTTTCACTTCTTCCTTTCCAATTTGTCTGAGTTTCTTTCTTTCCTAACTGCTCTGGGTAAAACTTCCAGCAAAATGTTGAATAACTAGTCAGAATCCTTGTCTTGTTCCAGATCTTAGAGGGAAAGCTTTCAGTCTTTCACGATTGAGTGTGGTGTTAGCTGTGGGTTTTTTACATATGCCCTTTATCATGTTGTGGAAGTTTCCCTCTATTCCTATTTTCTAAGTGTTTATATCAAGAAGGCATGCTAGATTTTATCAAATTTCTATTATGCCTTAATGGACATGGTTGTGTGGTTTTTTCTCTTCATTCTATTAACGTGGTGTATTGAATTAATTAATTTTCTCTGTGGAACTACCATGCATAGTGAAATAAATCCCAATTGATCATGGTGTATAATTTGTCTAATGTGCTGTTGGATTTGATTTGCTAGAATTTAATTGAGGATTTTTGTACCTATATTCATAAGGAAAATTGGTCCATAATTTTCTTTCTTGTGGTTTCTTTATTTGGCTTTGGTATTCAGGTGATGTTGGCCTCATATAATGAGTTAGGAAGTGTTCCATCTTCTTCCATTTTTTAGAAGAATTTCATCAGAATTGGCTTTAATTCTTTGACTATTTGGTAAAATTCACTACCGAAATCATCTGGTTTTGGGCTTTTTTCTTTTTATAGGTTATTGATTACAGATGCAATCTCTTTATTCTGTTGAGATCTTCTATTTCTTCTTGAGTCATTATTGATATTTTGTGTGTTTCTAGGAATTTGTCCATTTCATCTAAATTGTCCAATTTTTTGCCTATTGTTGTTCATAGTATCCTATTATAATCCTTTCTGTTTCTGTGTTGCTGCTAGTAATTTCCACCCTTTCACTTCTGATATTAGGCATTTGTGTTGCCTCTCTTTTTCCCTTGTCAGTAGGAATACTAACTATTATAGTATTTAGCTAAAGGTTTGTCTATTTTATTGATCTTTCAAAAAAAAAAACAACGTTTAGCTTCATTGATTCTATTCTTTTTTAAAATTCTCTATATCATTTATCTCTTTTCTAATCTTTATTATCTCCCTCCTGCTGCTCACTGTGAGTTTATTTTTCTATTCTTAATTCCTCCGTTGTGATATTAGGTCTTTGATTTGAGATCTTACTTCTTTTTAATGCGATCGTTTATAGTTATAAATATTCACCTCAGCAGTGCCACTGTTACATTCCACAAATTTTGGTATGTTATGTTTTCATTTTCATTGACTTCAAGATATTTTATTATTTCCTTTGTAATTTCTTCTTTGACCCATTGATTGTTTAAATGTGCACCATTTAATTTCCTCATATGTGTTAATTATCCGGTTCTCCCTTTGTTACTGATTTTTAGCTTCATTCTTTATGGTCAGAGAAGATGCATTTTATGATTTCAGTACTTTTCACTTTATTGATCCTTGTTTCTTGACCTCACAAATGGTCTATCCTGGAGAATGGCCAACAGAATGCACATTCTGTTGCTGCTGGGTGAAGTGTTCTATATAAGTCTGTTAGGTCTAGTCAGTTCATAGTATCATTCAAGTTTTCTATTTCCTTATTGATCTTTTGTCTAGATGTTCTGTCCTTTATTGAAAGTGGTATATTAAAGTTTCCTACTATTAATGTAAAACCATCTCCTTCTCCATTCAAATCTGTCAATATTTGCTTCTTATATTTTGGGGCTCTGCCATTAGGTGCATTATATTTATAATTATTATGTTTTCTTATTGAATTGACCACTTTAGCGGTATGTAGTGACCTTCTCTGTCCTTCATAACTGTGTTTTACTTAAACTGTTATTAAGTCTGATATCTTACATTAGTATATCTCTTCCCCTAGCTCTCTTCTAGTTACTTTTTGAACAAATATTTTCCAGTCCTTCAGTTTCAAACTGCTTGTGTGTTTGAGTTTATGGTAAGCCTCTTATAAAAAGCATACAGTGGGTTCATGCTTTTTTTATCCATTCTGCCAATTATTGCTTTTTTGTCTGTAAAGTTTAATCCATTTACATTTAAATAACTACTTATAATGCAGGACTCTCCTCTGTCACTTTGGTACATAGTCTCTGTAATTCTTATAACTTTTTGCCCCTCAATTCTTCTGTTAAATGCCTATTTTCATATTTATTTGATTTTTTATAAGGTACCTTTTTGAGACTCTTCTCATTTTCCTCTGTATATATTTTTCAGATATTTACTTTTTGGTTACCTTGCAGCTTAAATTTGACATCCTAGGGCTATACCAATCACAGTTGATTTAACTTCAATAGCACATACATGCACTGTTCCTATACCCTTCTGCACCCACCATTTTATTGTATTTGTTAAAAATTAATCTTTTTATACATTTATGTCAGAAACTATAGATTTATTATTACTTTTTATGTACTTGCACTTTAAAAACTGTAAGAAGTAAAAACTGAGGTTTCATACCAAAATCACAAAGCCATGGTATTCACATTTGTCATTACAAATGGTTACCTTTACTGGACCAGGTGTTTATTTCTTTATGATCCTTAAATATCCTGTCTAGTATCTTTTCCTTTCAGTCAGAAGAACTTCTTTTAGTAATGCTAGTAGTACAGATCTCGTGGTGATGAATCTCTCAGCTTTTGTTTATCTGGGAATGTCTTAATCTCGCATTCATTTTTGAAAGACAGTCTTACTGGATATAAACTTCTTGGTTAGTGTGGTGGTTTGAAGCTGTATGTACTGCACAAAAACGCGTTCTTAAATTTACTCCATTCCTGTGGGCGTACACTCATTGTAAACATGCATTTTGATGACCCACCTCATTCAGGATGGATCTTAATGCTACCACTGGAGTCCTTTACAAACAGAATGAATATAGATAGACAGAGAAACAGAAAGCCATAAGCCAACACATTTCATGGCATGCACTTGGAGCAGCCTAGGAAAATAAAATAGTTGCAATTCTTTTCTTTCAGCACTTTAAATACTTTTTCCTATGGCCTTCTTGTCTCCATGCTTTTAGGTGAGAAGTTGGCATTTAATTTCATTGGGTCCCCCTTATACATAACATATTGTTTTTCTCTTTCTGCTTTCACATCTCTCCTTATCCTTGACATTCAACAGTTAGACTATTATGTGTCTTAGCATGGTTCTCTTCAAGTTTATCTTGTTTGCATTTTGTTGGGATTCTTGAATGTACATGTTCATATCTTTCATTAAAATTGGGAAGTTTTCTGCATTATTTCTTTGAATCTTCCTTCTGCCCCTTTCTCTCTTATTCCCCTTCTCTTGATGGTGCCCCACATGTCTCTTCAGCTCTGTTTTCTTTCATTCGTTTTTCTTTATCCTCCTCAAAGTGACTCTTTTCAAGTGTATTGTCTTTGAGTTCACTGTTTCTTTCTGCCAGCTCCAATCTGCTTTTGAAACCCTTTAGAGAATTTTTCTTCTGTGATCTTCAACTCCAGGATTTATTTTTGGTACCTTTTCAAAAATTTCTATCTCTTTATTGAAACTGTCATATTTATCCTGATAACCTTTAGTTCTTATCTGTATGTTCCTTTATCTCCTTGATCACATTTATTTTTTTTTTTAGTCTTTGTCTAGTATGTCCAAAGTCGTGTCTTCCTCTTTGATAGTTTTTTTTTATCTTGTTACTTTGAATGGGCCATCACATTCTATTTCTTTGTTTGTTTTATAATCTTTTTCTGCACACTATATATTTTATTATTTTTAAGTGTTAACTCTGGGATTTAACCCCTGAGCTGTCTATTCTTTTATTCAGTTGCAGTCAGTGATATGACAGAGATTTCCTTGAATGCCAGGAGCTAACCAAAACAATGAAATCAATAAAAAAAACAACAACAAAAAACACCTTTAACCATGTTAGCAAATTGGCTCTGCATTAGAAGTGCTCTCCTTCAGAATTTAACCCTCCTCTCAAGAATATCATCCCAAAGTGAATGTGAAGTTCATGGTCTTTTCTGTGTTTTCTGAGGCTGTGTGTTGTCCAAAGTTTGTGGTTGCTCATGGCCTTAGAAATTGCCCCCCTTACAGGAATTCAAATGACTCCTCTGTGCCATTATTAAATTGACTTTCTCCCTTTCCTGGATGCTCTATTGTGTTACTTAAAACATGTAATCTTTTACCTTAGCTACCTTGACTTAGTTGTTTCTTACACTGCTTTAGCAGTATGCAAGCTGCTTCCACCTGCAGGGTAAGTTCTTGGAGGGTGAAACAGTCATGAGTTTCCTGGTTCCATCATTTAGGCTGCCACCTGATAGATTGGTACCAACATACAGGCACCACAATATGTGCATAGGGGTAACTCTGCTCCCTCTGGAACAGGGCCATGGCCCCACAATGGGACCACATGCTACCTCTGCACTGTGCCTGAGAGGGGGCAAGAGTGCCTTCAAGGGCACCACAGGTCTCTCCTACCATTTTTTAAAGCTGCATTTTCTTGACTTGGCACTCACCCAGTTATTGCAACCCTTTAGCTGTTTTCTGGAATTCTGGAAAAGATGGCTCTGCCAGTTTTTGCTAGTTGTTCAAAGATTTGGTGGGGAAACAGCACCCTGGAGCATCTCAGACTGCCATCTAGGGCATCCAGAAGCTGTCATCATTACTTTTCCTTTA